>JAPYZJ010000407.1:0-49617 GCA_030522765.1 Ophioninae sp. B BG-2022a
TTTTCCAAACCCACCAAATGAATCTCTATCGCATAGAAGAAGCCTACTCTACGACCTTTTGAAATATCGTGATTTTTGAGATTCCGGAAAAGTGGCCGGGAAAGTCGAAAAATATTTTTTTCCATTTTTAAACTCTCAAAAGAGTCTATTTAATCGGAAATTTTCCGCTGATTACGAATATGCCCGAGTTTTTGCCGAAAGTGCAAAATTAAACTGGGAAAATGCGAAAAACCTTTTCTAGAATATTTTTTCGACATTTTTCCCTAGAAATGGAGAGTTTAATGCAAATTAAGTGGTGGGTTTGTCTTCAAGGTATAAATATACATCGACATGGACCTGCAATATGACACTAAACGTCTAAATATAATAATTATTTCAAGGCTAAGCCTGCTGAACGGGCGAGCCTGATTGGCTGCCTTTCAAAATTAATAACAATTCAGGCGTTGATCCGGGAACCGTACATGCCTATATCAATCGACTCAGAATTTCACGCCCAACTCCTCATTTCACGGATGACATTCTTACCTGGGACACCCTCTATAAGTTACAAAATTGTATTGATTATTATATTTCATATATAAATATTAATATAAATTATGAATTAATATTAATTATAAATATTATAATAAAATATTATCATAAATATCAATATCAATTCATAAACAGCAATATAAATTTTTTTAGTAATGAAAAACAAAAACAAAATCGAACAACAATTCACCAATATTTCCGTGCAGAATATCTTTTCACGTGGAAAACCTATCTCAAAAAAAAAAATCGCTAAAAAAAAGATACTCCAGAAAGCGAGGTAGCAAACGTTCATCGATCTTGAGCATATTTCACGAGTCCTCAATTCATTTTATATCTCTCGTCCGTACTTTCGCGGATGCTTTATCGTCAAATAAAAATGGAAAAATTCAGAAGTGGACGGTATACGAGAGTGAACTGTTGCGTCGAGAATACAAGCGGACCGAGGTTGCCCTCGTCATGGAAAAAAAAAATAAGGTGAAAAGAGGATGGGTAAAAAAAAGCGGTCGATGTATAGGATTTTCGATATTGCGCGGGTGGCGATCGTACGTACGCGTTTCGTCGTGTGTTGTACGTGTCTTTATTGTGGATCTAAGAGTCTGGATTCTGCGAACGTTGGTTCAATATTTTACGGCTTTGGTGCCCAACTATTGTCGAGGACAAGCTGCGCCGACAAACCGTGACAACAGGTACACACAGACACGTATATGCAATACATAAAACATACGGGAACCCAACCATAAAATTTAAATTTCGTGATAACGTCCCGTCGATGGCTTTATATTCGAGCGATACAATCGAAAGTGCCGCGCAGCCCTTTTTCGCCAACCCCATCGAAGCTACGACCCGACCATTCGTTTTTTGTTTCATTTTTTTTTTTTTTTTTTTGGTTTTACTTTTGCTTCAAACGTTTCGACCTTCGCAATTTTTTGCCACCGTTGATTGATACTGTGAACGAAAAATGCTGAGGTTCGTCCACGATTTTCGTGAATCGTTCGTAACTGTTAATGCCAGGCCAACTGAGACTTTTACGGTTGTACTGGGAACAACAAAAATCGGAAAAAGAACTCTGAAAAATATTTTTCTCCATTTGGAATTTATTCTTTCGATTTTGTTTTTTTTTTTTAATGGAGAACTATTTTCGAAATTGTTTTCGTTGGGTGAGTGGATTTTTTTTGCAGAGGATTCTGGTTTCGCGAATTTTGAAATTTTGAAGAAATTATCGGGATATTTTTATCGTGATGAATTTTAATTCATTGCATTTTATTTATTGATACTTTTTATGTTATCATGAAAATGATAATGATTAGGTAAAGAAAGGTCTTTTTGCTATTTTTCTAATTGATAAGGTAATCATTTACAATGCTACTGTTTCATGTTAATAAGATAAGAAAATTTAGAGTTGGGTAATTAAAGCACATTTAATTATATTGCGGTACGAATTATTCATTAAAATTATAACATTCTTATATTCCATCAATTTTTGTTTGGGTTTGTTTGGGGTTTTTTTTGGGTTAAATAATTTCATCCAAACCAACTAAAAAATAAAAATTCATTATTTGTTTAGATTCGTTTGGGTTAAATAATTTCATCCAAACTAACTAAAAAATAAAAATTCATTATTTGTTTAGATTTGTTTGGGTTAAATAATTTCACCAAAACTAACTAAAAAATAAAAATTCATCATTTGTTTGGGTTTGTTTGTATCAATTAATTTCACCCATACTAACTAAAAAATAAAAATTCATCATTTGTTTGGGTTTGTTTGTATCAATTAATTTCACCCAAACTTCACAAAAAAATTCAACCCAAAAAAACCCAACTTTAATTTTGCGTTTAATCAAAACACGCTAACCCCGATCAATACTTTATAGCTCTTGAGTTGGTTGCTTCAAGTGATAGCCAGCCGAGGTTGGATCGAGTTTAATCAAGGGAGGTTTCAAGGCACCAGAGAGGATTTTTTCAGGGGATGAAAAACGAAGGTGGCAACGCCCGGGAAACAAAAGGGTTTCCTATATACACGTGATTAGTAAAAGCGAGTGCGGACGGGACGAGGGGGGGGGGGGCGGTGTTGTCGGAGAAAGTAACGGTAATAAGATCGCTGCGGAAGAGATAGAAAGGATGACATTAACGAGACTGTCGAATTGCGAATGCGCATGGTGTACAACGAGACTCCGGCTCGCGGATCAGGACAAAAACCGGGAGCTGAGGCGCGGTGAGTTTTGTTTCGAAAAGAAGGGAGGAAGGTGTAGATCCTTTGAATTTTCGAGGGTAAGCACGCGCGCCGAGCGCTATTTCAGGAATGGCTCACGGTTGCTTCGTGTTGAATAAACCATCAGGGACTAACCAACCTCGTGCGCAAGGTTCCGGCTGAGAATGTTTTCTCTCTTTCTCTCGGCCTTCATCCCCCCACTCTTTTTCTTCTCTTTCTCTTTCTTCACCCTTTTCCTCCTATTTTTGTCTCTTTTTTTCCTTCAACAGGACCTGCCCTTTGGCCCTTGATTCTCACCTTTGCCACCTGAGCCTCGTGCGAATTCCAACGGATTTCGACAAAGATAGAAATATAGCGTGGAAGCTCATAATTGTCGGTGGAAAATGCTATCCAATGTGACCTGCTTGGGTTTGATTGGGTTTGTTTGGGTTTGTCGGTTTAAAGTGCCATACAATGTGACCTGGTTCGGTTTGCTTGGATTTGTTTGGGTTTGTCGGTGTAAAATGCCATCCAATGTCACCTGCTTGCGTTTGTTTGGGTTTTGTTTGGATTTGTTTGGGTTTGTTTGAATTTGTCGGTGTAAAATGCCATCCAATGTGACCTGATTGCGTTTGTTTGGGTTTTTCGGTGTAAAATGCCATCCAATGTGACCTGATTCAGTTTGTTTGGCGGTGTAAAATGCCATCCAATGTGACCTGATTCAGTTTGTTTGGGTTTGTCGGTGGAAAATTCCATCCAATGTGATCTGGTTGATCGCGTCGAAAGTAAATAAAAGTGTCGGGTAGAAAACCCGAACTTCAAATGACTAGAAGGCTCAAAATTCCGAATTTGAATATACCGAAGCTACAAATTTCGTAAATATTTGGGTTTGTTTTGATTTATTTAAAATCAAAGGTTTAAAATCTAAAGGGGGTTAAATCTAAAGGGGTTGAAACTAACTAACCCAAACAAACCCAAACAAACTCCGTGAACTTGTACGAAATTTGTAGTTTCGGACTATTAAAATTCGGAATTTTGAGCCTTTTGGTCAATCGAGGTTCGGATTTCCTACGAAGTGTATGTGCGTATTTTCGTCGGGGTTAAACAGGATCGAGGAAAAGTGAAATCAGGCAATAAGCTTGAACATTTCTCTCAAACGGTTTTTTACTAAATCAATGATTAGTTCTTTCTTTAAGTTTCCTAACTATTCTCTCACATCAATATTAATGAATACCACGATGGTCAACTTCACCAAACTAACGAAGCATATTACAATAAACTTGACAAAAAAAGAACGAATCTCTCAAACGAAGGATAACGCAACGTTGAAAAACCTTCCAAAGTTATTTTTTTTAACACAATTTACAAATTTTTTTTTTTTGTTCTCATACCCAGGTCAAATAGGGCAACCATTATTGGAGCGATTCTTACGAGGTATTTTAGAGTCGATATTCATAGCCAATACTTATCATTCGAGATTTGGTAGAGGTTGGTGGCAACCTCGAGTGCCAATGTTGATTCAACCTCGAATCCTCCCCCGCTCATTGGCCATTTCCGGTCACCCAACTTAGAGTCGTCTTGGTTCGAATATCCATGTATCTTTACCAGCGAAGTGAGGACTCAGCGAAATCGGTAGGATTCAACCGAGCTTCCTCCACTTCTCTTGAGTGACCGCTTATCATACGACCCCTGGTGGACATCGATTAATCGATTCATCGGCGTTTATGGGTGAGGGGGAGCGAAGAAGAAGGGGTTTAAAGGGGTTGGAAACCCTCCGGGTTTGATACATTTTTCACACATCGCCGGGTGCCGCACTAGCGAACCGCGCTCTATGTTCTCTCCTCGTTTCATCCCGCTGCGCCACCTCCTCATCGCTTTCATTTCTCTTCCATTATGTAGCTGGGTCCACCTACCCGTAATTAAATTTAATCAGTCATCGTTGAAAGAACCCAGAGACCGCTCCCGCTTCTATTCCATACGTTCTATCTTCAAATATATATATATCGGTACATAGAAATCTATCTACGGGGTGTCCAATTGAAACAACCGCCCTTGATCGTCAACGCGACAACTGTGAGTCCAATAAAAATCGCGTTTCGATTAAACGCTGATTTATTTTGAAACAAATATCTTTGTTTGACCTTGAAAGTTGATGCGAAGGTCAGACAAAGGTCAACCACGAAATAATGGATGAAACGCAACGGATGTTCACGTTGTTTTTTTGGTACCAGGAAATATTTGGGTTCCTGGTGGATGTTTTGACCTTGATAACATGACCTTGACTGGATTAGTCGTACAGTGGACGCTAGCTTGTACCGTAAGTTTGAAGAAATCTTAAAATAATAGCTAGAGTATTAATAGTAATTAAACTATTTTTTATTATACTTTGGTTGTTTTTTTTTAAATTGACTTTATCCTTGATGGATGTTTTTAATGAATCAACGTGTATAGAGTATTTGATTAAAACACAATTCTTCGTGTTTTTAATTATTCGGTAATTGAATCGATGATAAAAAATTGTTAATAATGATAACTTTGAATGAAAAAGTTTATATTTTAAAAAGTATTTTTACAAGATGGATATTTTATTTTGGCGTTTTATTTCGTGTACAGCAATGATGTTAGTACGTTGAAGTTGTGGAATTTTTTCAATTATAAAAAAAATGTTCTTTTTTTTATCTTACGTACAGGCAACTTTAGTGCTTCGAGAGTGTATCTCCTCTTCATCTTTTTTTTTTAGAGATGACAGCTGTATGAAATGGACGATCGATCGTTATTGCTGTGTTATCAATTCAAGGCGTGCGAGAAAGAGTTTGCTAGGAACAGTGGTGCCCGTAATTACCCAGCATCCGTAGTATGACGCGTATCTCGTCTTCCCTACTTGAAGACTGTGGCTGCTGATGTTCACCAAGAAAACAAGACAATTTTATAATCAATCAATTTCGTGTTTTTGAATGAATTACAAATACACAAAATGGTAGATTCTTCCTCAAATAATTTAATAAAGTTTTTTAAAATTTCATTTTATATAAAAATAAACCAAAGATCTTTAAATTCAAAGCAAAATACAAAACCAAGTAGTAAGTAAGTAAGTAATATTCAAACCTGAAACAAAAGGTTTCAAAATTCAAAACCAAACAAAAGGTTTCGAAATTGTAAACAAAATTCAAAAACAAAAAATGCTAAAACCTCCTACATAAAGTTCCCAAAAGTTTATTCAAATTTAATGTTACATTCAAAACTAATCTAAAAGTTTTCAAAATTCAAAACTAAATGAAAGGTTTCGAAATTGTAACAAAAATTCACCAACAAAAAATACTAAAACCTCCCTCATAAAATTCAGCAAATTTACAAAAATTTTCTTTTACCTATATTCGAAACAAACCAAATGACGTGGTTGCCTGATTTTGATCAATTTTCACCCGCACGATTTATCGTAACTTTTGGTTTCGGGGATAGAGGAAATGCTTGAAATTGAACACCCTATAAGTCGTTTATGTATCCAGCGATTGTGTTTCAGCGATGTTCTCGTATCAGCGTTATTCGTAATCAGCGTTGGTTCATCGTGGATCGCGAGGAGTCGTATTATCATTGGAGTACACGCGGGTGTACGAGATGATATCCCAGGGAACTATAGAGAGTCTGTGGAAGCCAACAAGAGTGCGGTATGAAACGGCGAGTGGGTGGACAAGGAGGGGATGGACGAGAAGGTCCATAATACAAAACGTGGTGGAAGATTCCCGACGAAAGATTATCGCAAAACCAGTGGAGTACGGTGCATGTGGATAGAGTGCTGCGTCTCGAGCTGCGCGTTTGAAAAACTTTGAAAATTGCCACCTTGTTGTACGTTGTATTTTTTCATATGGGTACTCGTATGGGAATGTACGCAGGAACGGATTTCCTGGTTCGTCGTGCTTGCTCTGAATCAGTCATACGATTTTTTTAAAAATACAATTTTTTTGAAATTTTCAGAGCTTGGTGAAAAACATCAAATTTTGAAAATTTCGTTTCTTTTTTATGATTTTTCGAAAAATTGATATTAGTAGTTTTTTAATTTCCAGATCAAAAATCATAAATAACGTTTTGGGTCAAATAGTACTTAATTCGAAAATTTGGTATTCTTTTGAAAAGTCCTTTGAAAATGAAATTATTATTTAAAAGTAATCTCAAAACTTCGTCAAATATTTGAATACGATTTGAAATGCGTGGATTATTTAAAATAATACTTGAAAATTAATTACAAATATTTATAATTTAAAGATGTCATTTCTCTGCATTAAATCAGAAATAAAAAAAAATTAAACTTTTACCGATCGCCAGTTTTATAATATTAAGAATTTAAGTATAATAACAATAATAATAATTCTGACATTTGAAAACGCTATTTGAAAAGAATACCAAATTTTCGAATTACCACTTGACGTAAAAATATTATTTATGATTTCTGATTTAGAAATTAAAAAACTACTAATTTCGATTTACTCGTTTTGAATTGCGCTTCTAGAAATGGACTCGGTTTCTAAAGTGACGTCTTTCGTTGTGAGAAAAGCGACGATTGCTTTTCAAGATAATACCCGAGAAACGCCGTTGTACGAGGAGTCACTGGGCGTTTGGGATTCATACGAGAGCTCCTTTTCTCCCCCCCCCTCCTCCTCCCCCCTCTCTCGTACACTTTTGTAGCTCGAGCAGGAGAAATGTTTCATAAAGGTTGAACGAGCCTCCCGTTCGAGCGTGCACGATGCGGCGTACGGTTTCGAGTAACTCGATGATGATTATTCCTCCTTGGCTAGCTGAGATTGCGGGGGTTGCGTGCGTTCATCAGCGGGAACACGATACACCCTTATGGCTTTTCGCAAAAGCGCGCCAGACGGCGAAACGGTTCTTCGTAACTGTATACACGCGATGGGTAAATACGAGCTTTAATGGCGCCAGAAACGGTACGAAAAGCGTACACGAGCTCAACGGGGGTTTCGTATGACGTCTACAGGCTCATTCACAAGTTTTTCTCGACAGTAGAATACCAATAATCACCGTTTGCTGATAACTTTAAGTACCTGACGTAGTTAAGGCTGTTTGTTTTTATAAAACGTATTTGTTTTTATAAGACGTATTTTACGTATTTTTATAAAACGTATTTTAAATATAATACGTATTTTTTAATATTTTAAAAAATTTTTTATATATATACGTAAAAACGTATTTTTATATATAATACGTATTTTATAAGACGTATTTGTTTTTAATTACAAAAAAAACAACTATGAATGTTGAAAGAAAGCAAAAATGTTTATTTAATCATTTATTTAATAATCAACGTATTAATAATCATTTTGGTTGAGAATACTTCACTATTAACTGTAAAGGTTCAATATTAACTATAAGCTTTTTTCAAAAAAGCGTCTTCTGGGTCTCATTCAGACCACTGTTCGTAATAAGTCTATACCTGTTGTAACTTTGTACAAAAAAAATTTAAAAATATATATAATCTTCAATTTTAAACTTAAATTTTGATAACAACATGTATAGTGCTGATAAATCTCTACATATAATTAGAATAAATATTCGCTAAGTAATATTGCAAATATTTTTTACAGATTAAGATTTTTACTCTATTTTTATATAGTTTGTCGTTTCATGTTCTTTAATGTATTTTTATTTTTTTTTACTTGCTCGAGAATTAATTCGGCCAAACAAACCCAAACAATCAATCTTCTTCTCTCTCTCTCTCCATTTATAAAAAATGTTAACCTTGACTTGAATAAAGATTCGCTAAGTAATATTGAAAACATTTTTTACAAATTAAGATTTTTGCTCTATTTTTATTTAGTTTGTCTTTTCATATTCTTTAATGTATTTTTATTTTTTTTTACTTGCTCGAGAATTAATTCGACCAAACAAACCTAAACAAACCCAAACAATCAATCTTCTTCTCTCTCTCTCCATTTATAAAAAAATATTAACTTCGACCTACAAAATAAAACGATTAAATTAATCGTTGAAAAATCAAGAGATCGTAAACAAATCTATTAGGCCGGTGTAAAGACTATAAATTTTAAGGGGTCGATGCTCCGCTATCAAAATAGGTTTCTCTCTTCCTATCTCTCTCTCTCTTTCTCTCTCTATCTCTATCTTATACTTGGTTCCTGGAAGATTGGATCCTCGGACTTCGAAGGTCGTCGCGATAAGCGTGCGGAATTAATTTCCGCAACGTACAAAGGAAACACCGCATAAAACACGAAACTCCGCTTTTCCGCTGTAATCTACGAACTCGGGGACGACGCGAGGACTCGTCGATATAGATCTACGATCGATCGTAAAGATCTCTCGTAGTGCGTGCTCGACGTTTCGCGCGCCTCGACGGTGGCGAATCCGACCAGGGCGCAGGGGAGCATTTTACTTCAGGGAAACTTGCCGGACGTTTTAATGGTTGTCGTTAAGCTTCCCACCATCGTCAAAGTACGTACAGGGTGAAACAGAAGAAAATCGAAACTCGGAAAAGAAACGTTTCGAAAAATGCTAGGCGATCAACGTAGATCGTTTCCAACGCTTCTCTGAAGAAAATTACGAATTCCTGAACGCAAAAATTTCGATTTTATTCCGGCATTTTTTTTCTTCTTCAAGGTTATTCCAAGGTCGCGTTTGTTTTTTCAAAGTTATTTATAGGTAGCGTTTTCTTCTTCAAGGTCATTACGAGGACGCGTTTTCTTCTTCAAGGTCATTCCAAGGACGCGTTCTCTTCTTCAAGGTCATTCCAAGGACGCGTTTTCTTCTTCAAGGTCGTTCCAAGGACGCGTTTTCTTCTTCAAGGTCATTTCAAGGACGCGTTTTCTTCTTCAAGGTTATTTCAAGGTCACGCTTTATTCTTCAAGAACTTGGTAAAGTTGAAATTGGGCATTTTCGAGACGAGGAGAGAAACAAGAAAGGTACGGCAGGAAAATGAGGATTTTATTAAGAGTGCAGAACTTCTTGGAAAAAAAAGAATTTTTATTTGTATTTTTTGAAATCGTTTTAAAGTTTGAATATCCTCGTAAATATTTATATAAAAAATGATCGATGGAAAAATGCAATATAGCTGGAATAAAATATAGGAAAAATAGGAAATGGCGGATAAATAATAATTCCCAAAGTCCACTTTTGTTTGGCTTTGTTTGGAAAAAAAATAGTCGCTGAAGGACAGTCAACCGTATTGAATAAAAAAAAAAAGGAAACATTAAGGAAAAATGGACGTTTCAATGAAGTTGTGAAATATCGTTCGAAAGGCTGCTACGAAACCCGAAGATTGGGAAGGATTCAAAGAAGTCCAATTTCGAGTGGATCACCCGTTGTACATTCGTACGATCATCATTTATAGCTGGTTGGTCTTTACAGCTCATATTCCACGCTGATCGCTCAATGAAATAGCATCTATATCATATATCCCAACCGGGAATTATTACTCAGTATTTTACGAATTATAACGATCGTTTTATTATTATCCTAGCGGATATCACGGTAATGATATAAAAGCGGTGAAAGCAGGAGATCCTTTTAAATTGTGTTACACAGTATCCGCGCAGAGGGTACCGAGAAACAATTTAATTGTTGGAGATAAACGAGATCAACAAAATTCGTTGGGTCGTCACGAAAGAGCGACTGGGCGGAAAAATTTCGAAATTTGCGAGTTTTTACTCTACAGTAAATTCGCTGGAAAAAATTTTTTACGTTCTCACCCGCACGTTCTTTTTGTTCGTTTTTTTTTTTCAAAATTATTTTTTGATTCATTAATATATGACAATGCAAAACGCGTTACACCATAGCGGAATTTTGGAAACAGTGGAAATCCAACGGTGAGGGAGAACAAAAAAAAAAAACCTTTGGGTTTGCTATTGGAGCTTTGGGAATTTTCGTAATTTGGGCCGACTGTTCTGAAACGGGTTGGATATTCAGAGCTTGAGGTTCCGCATACGCGGAGGCTTCAGAGTCCAGTCTGGTATAAATCACCTGCGTTCGAACATCCCCCCTTTTTTCTTTTCCTCCCTTCCTCCCTCCCTCCCTTCCTCCCTTCCTCTCTCTCTTTCTCTCTCCCTCCGTCGGTCCCCTGTCGAAAATCCGGAACATCAAACCGTTCGACGCGAGCGAGATAAAATTGTTTTTGCAGTGGGTTGCTCGTGAATCGAAATATACAGTATTGGGAAGGCCGATTAACCGAATTAAACGAGGGATGAAATCATTCGGTTGGACGCGATCTCTCGGTTAGTCGATTGTATCGAATGCCCAGCCGCGCCCGCGGGAGCCAGCCGAAACATTGTTATACGGAGTATCCGTAATCCCGTATGTACCACGCCGAAAAATATCGATACCCTGGCGCACCCGGTGAGCTCTCTGTCACGATCGGGAAATATCGGGAGATCTGCATCGCGATTTAATTTCCCAGTGTACGTTGGCTTAAACGAATGATACACCGAAAACGGAATGACTTGGCCTGACTGAATCCGTCATTTGGGGAATCCTAAAGCAATTACTCGTTCGGTAAATCAAATGTTTGCTTCAAGAATTTGTAGAGATATTGGACATTTGTAGGTTATCTTACGTTTGCAATCTTCAATTGTATTACAATTATCGTTTATGGGGCTGGGAAAAAGGGGTATTTTTGGAATTTTGAAAAAATCGTTTTTTCGAAAAGCAGATATTAGTTGAAGGATTTTTCGTTTCGATGCATACTTCTTTTTATATAAAAAAAAATATAGTGTTTTTTTTTATATTCTCGAAATTTCGAGATTCTCGATCGAAGATCGTGATCGAAGGATTTTTCGTTTCGATGCATACTTCTTTTTATATTAAAAAAAATAGTGTTTTTTTTTATTCTAGAAATTTTTTTCACCGCAATATTTTCAAAATTGCGGTGAAAAAAATTTCGAGACGAGAAGAGAAACAAGAAAGGTACGTTCGGAAAATGAGGATTTTCTGAAGGGTGCAGAACTTCTTGGAACAAAAAGAACTTTTATTTGTATTTTTCAAAATCGTTTTCAAGTTTGAATATCCTCGACAATATTGATATAAAAAATGATCGATGGACGTCAATGTTAATACTTATAGATATATAAGTACTTAATAGATATATTTTTCACTTCCAGGTTTAATTTTCTAGGATTCGAAATAGTAATTGTCGGTTTGGAAAGTTGCTTCCATTTCAGGATTTCAATCGAAGAGTGACTACGATTCGCCGGAAGTTCGGTCTACGCCGAAGAGGTGATGGCAAATGGTGATGGTACGCTCGAAAGGGAAAACTTCTTCAAAGATCCAGCAGCCGCATCAGCTATGGGTGTAAAAGCTGCTCCGTCTGCAAAAGCCGTGCAAAGCAAGCAGAGGTAGAGAGGAAGAGACGTAGAGAGAGAGAGAGAGAGAGAGAGAGAGAGAAAGGACCAAAGAGACGGAGAACGAGGAAGAGAGCTAAAGAAGACTTTCCCTGCAGTATCCCGGCACACGTCGAACCGAGGTACCATTGTCAGAGAATTCCATTGTCCTTTTGTGCATTGTACGTGTGCCTTATCGTGCCTTTTTTACCCGATCGTACGAGTCGATAAATTAGGCGTTCGCCACGTGTATACACGTGTACGTGGAGCCCCCCCAGGGCTGCGTAAGAAAAGCTGTCTCGATGATGGTCCAGATGAAAAAGTCATTTGCAGAGAGTGGCTTTTCTACGTGTACGAACATCTTTCGAATTGGTAAAGCCAGTGTGATAACAATTGCAACCAGGCCAGTACGCTATCTTGTCGTTTGTCCAGCATCGAGAGAGTAATTGCCAAAAAGGATCCACCAATGGAAAGACCAGCCAATGGTCTACTAATAAGAATCAGTGCCAGAGATAGAACCACCAATGAAAACAGTAGCCAACTATGATCCATCATTCAGAATCGTATCAAAAATAGCTTACCAGTTAGAATAATTGCCAGAAACTAGCCTTAGAATCAGTACTAGATTCAACCAGCACCGGACGAATTTAGAGTAATTTTTTAAAATTAATTTGTCGAAAATTGAAATTTATCTTAATATTAAGCAAATTTCACTTTAGCTCTGCAGTTCCAGAGTCTACTATATTTCGTTTCGTGTTCTAGGTTTGGTAAAAAAAATAATGTGACTTTTCAAATTTTGCTGGCTACGTATATTTGATTTTTGATTTTTTTTTTGGTCAGTTCATTGAACGAACGTCGTATATTCAAGTAGATCGGTAAACAGTAGTTTATTTGGGGTTCTTTTCTTGATCCGTTCTGCAGTAAAAGATTGCAACTCCCGGAGTATTCCAACCAAAACAAACCCAAACAAACCCAAACGAGAGTAGTTGGCAAAAGCAAGATTTCCGACAGTGTATCACTATAATTATTTAATTATCTCCAACTGGTTAATTATTTCGACAAAGGCTCTGAAAATGTCGAACTTTACGGGGTGGTGGATGACAGACGTACGTGATGAATCATGGAGGAAATCCAGCTGGTATTGGCCGGTCGATTACCTGCTACGTACAGCTGAGGGTTGGCTGACAATAGCCCTCATGGACTGGTATGTTCTCCAATGGCGTGCTGCATCCACATACATCAATATTTATACCTACACATGCAGTGGCACCAAATCTCTGCACATACGTACACTTGGTGACGTCAATAATGAACGAGGGTTAATTGCGTCGAGATATGTTGGAGCAAGGGTTTAGAGAGATCAACCAAAAGTGTTCAAATTTGGAATGGACGAAGCAGAGATTTTTGGAAATTTATTCTGATTGCACCTTAGCAATTACTTTTTACGTACCGAATAGAAAAAAAGGTAATTTCAGTCCAAAGTCGTCTACTCGTCAAAAAAACAACAAAATAAACAAATCTAAGGAAAATCATTGAAATTCCAAGTTTTCAGGTACACCCAACGCGTTTCTCGTAGCGCAATAAACGCCTAATGGACATGCAATCAAAATCAGAAATCGAGTGTACGTATACAGAGAAACGGAACGAAAACGAGGTAGCAAGCGAGTGAAAGTCGACGAAGCGAGAATACAGCAATATTGAAAGTGGCCCGAAGCTACGCTTTGGCGTCGGACGTGCCTGAGACCGGAATAGGGTTATACTCGAAACGTCCATCTTCCTTCCTCCTTTTCTACTGTCCCGAACGTTTCCCATTCTCGGTCGTTGGCGTTCCACCGAAAACGTGGAAACTCCAGACGGAGAGCTATCTACGTTTCTCGTCAAATCAAACACTGTCAAGTCCGCTACGTATTGTGGTTTGGCTGGAGTAAACTTCGTCTAGTGGCTTGGGGGCGAGTGTTCCGGAAAACCTAAAACTAACGATCGAGAAAGAGACAGAATTGGTGGAGGTTAGTGATGAAAGGCGAAACCGGAAACGTGATAGACGGAGATATCCTATGGTATCTCACATAGCCACACTATCGTTCTGACCTAATGCAAATGCCAAACCTCTAATTGCTCGTGAAAATTTCATTTTCCTGGGGGGGGTTTCCTTCCTCCAGGTGTAGTCGTGTGTACTTTTGAAATCGAGATCGTCCAACTGGAACAAAGACCCGAAGGAGTATCAAGGACTCTCGAGGTTGACTGTTTCTTGTTTATGTAGCTGTAGACATAGGCTTCCTGATTCGCGCAAAGCTCGAGTACATATCAATCGTACAGGTATAGATGTTAGACCCAAAGAGCTTCGTCGACAGAGTTCCCATGGCAACAGCAAACAAGTTGCCGTCGTCCATGCTCCTGTTGGCTCGTCGTTCACTCGCACTGCTTCCATCAGTCTCTACCAAAGTGCGTTACCTGTGTGTGCTTCTAACCCGAGTGTGCTTACCACCGTTCGTGAACCTCGTTCTTCATTCTTTGAAGGACTTTCCTTCGATGTTGGCTGAATCGGTTGGTTCGCGTTGTCGAAAAGCCACGATGTAATCTTTGAGAGCATGAGCGTCGTTCCACTCAGGATATCCGACGTCAACGGTACATCGAGCAAACTCAGGGACCCTCCTGGTACTGCCAATATTCCCTATGGATATAGAGTCAGCGGAGCTCGTGTCAATTTGACTTACGACGAGCCATCACGTTTGCCTGGTAACGATACATCGTCATCACTGAAACGTCCATCCAATCAAGCCAATGGAGTACCTCATGATGATCGTCACAGTCAAATCGAAAACGGACAAAGTCACCTCGAGAAAAACGTTGATAGCGATCGATCGAAAGCTTTCACCGAGAAACCGTCCAATGGAATAACCAAATCATCGCAGCCTCGGGATAAACGTTTCACCAGCAAGAAACAGGATGTACGCGTCGCCATATTTCCGATCAATCCGAACGTGGAGAAGGACGAGAATATCGCCAGGGAAAAACGACAGCTTGATAGTTTATTGCGCACTCAAGAATTCGTCGAGAAAACGAACAGGAGAATACTGGGCAAGAAGTTCCGCAATCTCGTCGATGAGGGTAAGACGGTGAGGTAGAAGATCCTTCGGAGAAGGATGCGGGTACGATAGACCGGCAAAGTGTAGGGTTTTGTAGCTCGTTAAGTACGCCGAAGAATCGGAGTCTGATTTCATTGGAGGTTGTCATATATTTGCTCAACATTAGTAGCGTTTGGAAATATGGTGGAACACTCAAATATGGTAGATTGTTAGGTACGACCAGTTTTTACTGACGGTTGATTAGAATGGAGATTTAACGAGTGATACAGAATTTAAAAAATCATTGAGATAAGACAAACCTGGTTGATTGATATTTAGTTGATACGAGCAATTATCAATCAGGCTGCTATGATATAAAAAGACACAAATATTTTCATTTGTCTTTATTAGATCTTGACGACTATAATTTATTAAAAATAGTTTGGATAGCGATAAAAAAAGATTGAAAAGCTGAAAAAATCGACGTCCACCCAAACATTAGGTAGGAAGAGATTTCCAGTCGAATGTGAAGAAATATCGCGACAGAAATTCATTGGCAAATCTCTAAAGATACTTATCCCCTTGACCGTGAATAACGAGATCCCAACCTCCCTCTCTCTGATTCAAGGTATAACCGAGTACGATCGTTTGATCGAGGCTCGCCGTGAAAAGCTACGGGCAAAGTTACTCAACGAGGAAAAGTGTCTGACACGTGAGATCATTGATCAAGCGCAGCGAGGTGCGGATTTGCGAATGGAGGAGATGCGAAAGCGTGAGGAGGATCTACGAGCGCGGAGGGAGGAGACACGTTTGGCGACAGTGCGAGAGAAACGTGCGCGACAATATCTCGAGCGGTGTCCAGAGGCGAGGAACAGATTCACGAGGGACAGGACTCTCGAGAGGAAGTACTCGAATCTCGTGCAAATTGCGGAAAAGGAGGCGAAGAGAGATTCAGAGAGGGACCTGGAGAATCTCTGGCACGAATTGATGTTGAAGGGAGTCGAGTCTGAGAGAGCATTGGAGCTGGAGAAGTCGAGACTAAGGATGGATGCTGAAAAGTCGATAGCGGCGACTTTGGAGAAACAGATAGCTGGTAAATTAGCACTTCGGGAGGAGGAAAAGAGGATCAAGGAGGAGGAACGTGAAAATCTCGAAAAGCTCCGAGAAGAGGCGATTTTGGATGGATCCAACAGTCCAGCAAGGAGAAGAGAAAGGATGACGAAGTTGCGTCGAGATTTGGACGAGCAGTCATCAGCAACCCGAAAATTGTTGGCTGAGCGTGCTCGCGAAGAGGAAGCCGTAGATCGAGCTTTTAGAATCATCAGCCAAGAGGAAATATCACGTGAAAGAGCATCCCGAGAAGAATCAACGTCTCGATTGCGTCGTGAAATCTCTGCGTACATGTCCAGCCTGGAAAAGTTCAAAAGCGAGGAGGCTATCAGGAGGGCAGAATTTGACTCGATAGTAGCCGCCAACGCGAAGGATTTCGAAGCTCGGCGCGATCAGGCCAGATGGAAATCTCGGGAAGATCGCCAGCTGATGATGAGCAAAGTTCTTCAAGGTAGGAAGCAACAGCTGATGGATAAACAGGCTGAAGAGCAAGAGGCCAAAAGGAGGACTGCTTACGAAAGCGAATTACGATTGAGGGAAGCTGAAGCTGAAGCTTTGATCGCCGCTGAAGATCGAGCACGGAAACGAGAATCAGCTCGAATCTACGCTCAGGAATTGAAAGCTCAGCAGGAATACAACGCGGCTATGAAACGTCGCGAAAATGAAGAAACCGAGAAGGCTCGGGTCGAAAGTCTTCAACGTGATACTGAGTGCGAGGAAATCGCTGAACGCAGTACCAACGCAAAGAAAATCGTCACACCGAGTTCTCTTCGGAAGATGCTGAAAGAAACCGCAGCGAAACAGGACGAGGCTAGAAAGATTTGCTCATCGGCCAATCAGCTGCGAGCCATGATCGTCTGAACTAATCACTGCTGATTTGTTTTTTTTTCTGTTTTTTTTTTTGAACGTAGTAAACGGCCGTTTTGGGATCAGTAAGAATTGCGCATGATGCTGATGGGTTGGTTGATGAATAAACTGTTTGGGTTGGCAAAATACATTTTTTTAAATGATTTATTTGTTCTCTTGGTTATTCATCCTCATGGTCGTTTTAGGATGAAAAAAAAACTATTTTTGGGGGATACTTGATACAGACGACCGCGAAGTATGAAGGTCATATGTGGAAAATTAATAAATAGAGAATGAAATAGTGTAAACAATTATTTAAAAAAATTGGTCTGGAGGTATCAAACAATATCGATTTTTGTACTGAAACATCTCATTTTTTGTAATCTTTACTACTGCTCTTTTAGTGCATTCGGATTGCTGATTTTAACAAGAGATAGGTTAGTAAATATAACGATAATACTAGTTATTAATTTAGTGAAAACTGTTTGACTAAAATATTTATTGTTTCGTGATTTATCGTTGAATGATTAACGTTCTAATAAATCCAAGATTAATACATTCTCTGTGCAGTGGAAAATCGATATACCCTCGAAAATATTCGAAATTCGTTTTCTCATCGACAATTAAATTTTCAATGAAAAATCGAGTACCAGTTTTCACAAAATTGACATTCGCGAACTAATGTTGCAATTTTCAAATATTCATTTTTGGAAATTCAGAAAAACCATTTTTTTTAAATGAACAAATTGGTGAATGTATATTTTAAAAGAATTTTTATATATTCGAGAAAAGCTTGATAAATCTCAACATTTTGAAAAAAGACTGGACAAGATAATGATCCATTGTCTGATTTCGTAACTTTATCAAAAGTCAATAAGCAATCGTAGCACTTTGGTAATCTACACCCTGGATTACGCCCTTTTGAAATTTCGTGATTCCAGCGATTTCCGAAGAAAACAACTGGAACCACTGAATATTTTGTTTATTTTGCTTTTGGTTGACGGACCGTTTAATATTTAACTAAATTTAAAGGAATGTTGATTAATACGTATCGTTTTATTTGAACATATCTTCAGCACTGTCGGTTAACCAGAAATTCCCCGACGATCTTTAATGTCATTAGACTTCCTATTGGAGCGCCACTCGACTAGCCCAATACTTGAATAAATCATGAACCTCTGCAACGTGAAGGAAGACTGGCGTTTCTCGCTCGAAGTATCTCTTTCGTTGACGTAAATTTTAAGGGAACAAAATACATGCCCGCTGTGAAAACAATACGGTCCCTATCGTTTTCCTACACAGTCATGGGGTAGGGAAGGAACGGATGAAAACGTCGAGCTTTTACGAGTAAAGTCTTCGTCTCATTTTTACTGTTCCGGAGCTTCCGTTCTTCCTTCTTTTTCTGTTTTTTTTTCTTTTCTCCCTCCAACCCCTCTGGTCGCTTTTCCGCGTGCCGTCGTATTATTTGGCCGTTTGCGCGATATTCCCAGACAGTCTGCGCCACACAAAAGACGCACGATCCCAACGACGCAAAAGTATTTTCATTTTTCGAAACTGTGCTGCAGCTTTGGATTACTTTCGGGAAAGAAAAAAAAAAGGAAGATTCCTGTCACCAAACGCAAAGCTCGACCCTACCTGCGATTCTTAGCCTGGGATACCGGGACAATATGAAGAAGGTATGCGGAATGAAAAACAGTTTTGGAAAAGTACCTTCGTGATATTAGCCCTCTGCTGTTTTGTACTTTGTTATTATCGAAACGATGGAAATTAAATAATCTGAATAAACACAAACAAACCCAAACAAGTTTTAGCACTTTTTTCGCTGATGTCGGTTTGGGCTCTGGAAAAAAATGATGTTTGAAACAAAAGAGCAAATTGTCAGGAAAATATTAGTCACGTGTTAATAAAATAGAAAATTTATTTAAATATTAAACGGTTTTTTAACCAAAAGCAAAATAAATAAAATGTTCAGTGATTCTAGTTTTTTTCTTTGGAAATCGTTGGATTTATGAAATTTTAAAAGGGCGTAATCTAGGGTGTAGATTGCCAAAGTGCTACGATTGATTATTGACTTTTGACAAAATTACGAAATCAGACAATGGATCGTTATCTTGTCCAGTGTTTTTTCAAAATATTGAGATTTATCAAGCTTTTCTCAAATTTATAAAAATTCTTTTGAAAATCCCTAACTGGAACGTTCCTAGAAAGTCTCTAGAAAAAAACATGAACCTAAGAGACGGTCCTAGAAAATTTCTAGAAAGAGACGTAAACGTCAGAGACATTTTTAGAACGTTCCTAGAAAAAAACGTAAACCTACGAGACGTTCCTAGAAAGTTCCTAGAAAGAGACGTAAACCTAAGAGACGTTCCTAGAAAGTTCCTAGAAAAAAACGTAAACCTAAGAGACGTTCCTAGAAAATTCCTAGAAAGAGACGTAAACGTAAGAGACATTTCTAGAAAGTTCCTAGAAACAGACGTAAACCTGACCTGTCAGGTAAGGATTTTTGAAAGAATTTTCATACTTTTGGAAAATGGTGACGGAAAAAAACCAACGATAAATTATTTAGTTTCGTGATTTTTCTAAAAATCGATACGTCACGTCGCTTCGAACCGGACTTCATCCGTGGTCGTCCGGAGGATCGAAACTTGGAGAAGAAATTCCATTGGCTCGCGATTCGGTGCGTATCTTCTTAACGGTATCTGGTTGGCGAGAACAAAGCGTAACACCGCAAGAAATGCATTCGAAGTTGGATAGTTTCGCCAAGTTGTTAACCAGCCACGCGACGACCGTTATCGTGGCTCGAACTTTCGTTAAGGGCTGTTCTTCGCACGCTTACATGCAATCTACCACCACACGCGGTTGCCACGGTGAATCGGGTTAAATCGTTCGATCCGATTAGAGGAGAGAATTGCGATGCAATAATGCGTCAATGGTCGCGGTTTGGGTCGCCTTGGCGACCACAACTTTCCAAAAGTCCGATACACTAGATCAAATCCGCTTTTCGGGGAGTTGAAATTTGGATGGTTGGAATGGGAAGTATTGAGAGGAGGTTGTGAAATCTGACGACCTTGAAACTCAATTAACACTATCTTTATTTATATTATTTTTTTAATTCGTTCCCAAAAATCTTAATAATAATCAATATCAAAATCAACAAATGTGGCCACATTAATTATTAAGTTAAAATATCATTTATTATAAAAATCGATAGGGCTCTTTTTTTGCCAATTGACGTTTCGTCATTTTTGATTTTTTAAATTTCTCTTCTTTTTCTGGTGTCACTTTTTCTTTTGTTTTTAGCTTTCCAATATGATTTTCGGAGTCCAATGTATGCTTACTTGCTTGATAGGTTTACGGAGGTTGTACTTACTTTTAAAATGTTTTTTTTTTTTGCATAAAAAACACATTAATACGTTTCGCATAAGGCCAACTCTCCCAGACTTGACTAATGTTTTTAAATTTTGTTTTATTTTCAGTAAAATGTTTTGCAATTTTATTTTTGTCCACTTTTGTATATTCAATGTAATTTTAAAAAATGTTGAATTTTTTTTTAATGTCCCAATTTAGAACATAGCTTTCCCACTCAGACAAAAAATTGAAAAAAAAGAAGAATACTTTGCAAATTCCACCAGTAATTTCCGGACTGGCTCGAAATCTTCGATCTCGGGGTCACCCATCCCAGTAGCGTCCTACCACTTCTCGACGTACTTCTCCGCCCCACAATGGCTCCAATTAATTCATTCCCCCGAGGATTCGCGTCAAGAACGAGCGCCGAATGAAAAATGTCTCAATCGATCGAGCGCGGATCCGAGCGTGAAAAAGACATCGCGAGAAATGTCACGTTTCCGGTTTGGTCAACACGTGACCGGGGCTCGGAAGGACGATCATTGAGAGTCGTGGTTTGTGATACCGTTCTCAATATCGAAATGAAATTCGACGATTCACGAGAAGATCCCACCGCGTTGTCACGGAATAACAAACATTTTCCAAAGTGAACAAATAATTGTTGATCGTGGATAGCCACCAAGCTCATATAGGATCAACCCCATATAGAACCCCATAAGAACCAGGCTGGACCCCCAAAAAAATGTCACGGAATAACAACCATTTTCCAAAATGAACAAATAATTGTTGATCGTGGATAGCCACCAAGCTCATATAGGATCAACCCCATATAGAACCCCATAAGAACCATGCTGGACCCCAAAAAAATGTCACGTCCGATCGTCTCCATGGCGATGCTAATTCTAATTTATCCTCCCGTATCTATCTATACATTGGGCGAAAATATAGTGGGAAATGTGCGGGATCGTTGGAAAGACAAAGTAATCCTTCGAAAGCGCGAAGGAAAAAGGGCTGAGAGTGAAGGGTGTAGATGGAAAGGGTTGGATATATGGGCTGGTTGTAGCTAGCGAGATTAACTAGGAAGAGACACCTGGTTCTTCTGACATGGTGGCTTTATTGGGATCACCCGTGATTTATGGACGTTACGATACTACAACGAAAGAGTCGGCTGTCCAAGCTTTTTCCTTCAAGTTCATTCGTTTGCCCATCGTCATTTGTAGCGCTCGTGTTCTCGTTTTTTTTTTCATTCTTATTTTTCTTTTTTTTAATTCTTTTTTCGTTTTTTTGCTTTCCTTTATTCCTTCAGGTCCAACATACATCTGTGACGGTTTTTACAAGGGTGAGGGTTTTTACGTATCACCCTTACGAACTGAACCGTTGCTTGGGAAATCTGCAAAAAAAAAGGGTGCCAGAATAGATGGCCCTCCTACTCTTGATTCTGATTTTTCTGGTTGTTTTGATTGAAGCAGTTAGGGAAAGATTTCACAAATATGGGTTTTCAACTAAAGATTGATCAGGCAGTCGGTTAGCTGAGCGGTCACCGCTCCGAGTATCGGTTATGCCTAACTTTGCTTTAACCTTCGAGTAACCTTGAACTATTGTCCGAGTCGAATGTGAGGAGACTTTCGTAACGATCGATTCTGATTCAGCACCCACCCAACGTGATTCCCTTTCCGAACCCAACATTACCGGAAGCTGATCTCGTACGCCGGATCCTATCTTTTTTCGATGTCTTCTGGAGGGCTCGAGAAATCATGCTGGAGAACTCAATAACGGCTGATGGCAAATGGGACCGAGGATTCGGGGGATCGTTCCGAAGAAAAGTCTTTTTGGATATCGAACGAAGCAGGAGGGTGTGTTAAATGGAGGTGGAGTGTTGGAAGGGACGTTGAACCGAAATACGAGATTTGTTCAAAAAATAAAATGATTTTTTTTTCTCGAAAAATTCTTCGAAATTTTAAAGTTCAGAAATTTATTCATCAATATATTTTTTGTGCCTTTCGAAATAATTCTCTTCAGATATGATACACTTGTGCTAGAGATTTTATATGGCCCAAAACTACCAGAAAAAGTACACCAAAATACGTTTTACTTTTATATGTATAAAAAACGAACTAAATATGCAAAATGGCTAATAACGTCAATAAATGTTGGGAACACATGTACCAACGTAATAAAATAAAAAAAATCGAAAATCGAATTCACAGAGTTTGCGAAATTTGAAAAGTCACTTTTTTTCAAAGAAATCTCGTATTTCAACTTGATCGAGGAAAATGGCTTGCGTGTAAATAGTCTTGAAAGTATCATTTGTCTCTTTCCAGCTCGCTTTATTCTGCATGCGGAGAAGTAGATGTGAGAATAAAGTGAGAGGGAGAAAGAGAGGACGAAAGAGCGAAGAAGAAGGAAAATGTACAAGACTCGTAGATTTTCATTACCAAGTTTCTCCACCGACAGTAAAGTTAACCACCTCGGAGCCGTTTCGCAGAGGGACAAAGGGGAGAAAAAGCATGTTGCTCAGGTTTCTCTCTTTCACCCTACTTTCGTAAATTTCCTTTCCTTTTTCCCCGATCTATAAAAAAAAGGAAAAAAAGAAGAAGATTGAAGCTTATATCATGTTAACGGATTTATCATCGTCTATCCGTTTGACACTTGGAATTCAGTTCGTAGAATAAAAAGAGTCGAAGGAAATAAAGTGATTATGCCTTGTCGGAAATTCATTTGGAGAATTGATTGGCATAAATGAATGGGGTGAAATCGTGATATGAGCTTTACATTAATAGCTTAAAATTCATATCACGAGAGTTGAAAGAATATCTACGTGAAGGTAATACGATAGAATCAATGAGATAATTACTATCGAAAATCCAGGTAATAACGAGTTGGTGAAGTCTGCGAGGAATTTATGAGAAATTACGTGAAAATTTGAAATAATCTTAAGATCTGTAAATATGGCAAGTCTTCATAAAATCTTATTATTTATATACGTATTAATATGTTTATCGATATTAATAGATATTATTCATAATAATGCTCATACATATATTAATTTATTGGTAATTATTGATTTATAATGATCATTTTTAATCAGCACTTTTCATTATTTATGTATATATATTTTAAAAAATAACAACTACAGTGGTAACAATACTACTAATAATTTTCATTTTTCACAATATTGAAAAGAGCATCAAGACTCATTTCCAACAATACCTAATTATCAATCAATAATAAAATATTTTTTAAGAACCCCAGATATCCGAAATTTTGAACCTGATCAATCCTTTTCTGGAATACAGTAAAGTAATCGATCCAACAGATCCAGGATGCAATAATCGCACAAAGTAAAAAAAAATAATTCGTTTCAGGACGGACCAATTGTAATGGACGAAAAAGATCGATAAAATATCACGACGCGTACTGTCATCAGAAAATAAATCAACTTTTAAAAAAACGAACTGAAACCAGTGGCACGTCGATTTGTCCATATCTCACGAAATTTGTTCGCTGCCGAAAGATTTTTATTTCAACGTTTCCGCCTCGAGACATCGATAGAGAGTAGGGCGAAAAAAAAGATCCGGAAATCGAGGGGTGTGAGGAGTTTTCTCGGATATGGAAGAGGCACATTGGAGGCTCGGTCACGTTGAGGTAAAGATGAGGAAGCGAATAGGGAGTAAGAGTGGTTTCGAGTTATCCTCGCGATTCCCCAGTGCCAGTCTAGGGAATTGTATGTCTCGACTGTAGACAGGTTAATTTTATGAGGAAGCGAAAACGTGTGGGTATACCTTGCGGCAGGTTATACACGACGAGAAAAGGGACTGACACACGCGAGTTTTGCTACTAGGCGGAAGCGGGTCCTTCTTCGAGAGTTTTGTCCCTCGAGTCTTCGTTCCTCTCTTTCTCAACCTCTCTCGGTTCACTTTCCTCGAGGGTTTCTCCCTTTTACACTTTCGCCCAGACGCGCCGTCGCTGCGTTGCTCTTTCCAAGTATGAAAACGTGTCGAGCTCGCTAGGCTCCTTTATATCACCCCTTGGACCACACAACCTATTGCATCGGTCTCCGCGATGAAACACGCGCAAAGGAAAGTACCCTTAAAGCTACCCTTTAGTGCCAGTCGACGGTTTATTTTAATATTTCAACGGAAAATTGAGCAACCATCAGAAGGTTTGTACATAAATGTATGTTACTTTGAACCCCTTAAGTTTTGTGCAATGTTCCACCCAACTGCTGATACGGGTACATCGACCGGTTGTAAGAAGAATATTTCGCTGTTAACTTAGCTTCGGAAAAGTTGCGATTGTTATTTTTTTTTAGATAGTTTTATTTTTATTTGGTTAAGTAGTAGCTTATAAAAAAGAATTGTATCGTAAAAATTTGTTTGCGGTCGTTATCTGAAGCCTGTTGCGCACTATAAACTTGGTCGACGGCGACTTGGTGCACGGAGAACTGGTAGACAACGAATTGGTCGCTGGCGACTTAGTGAATGGCGACTTGGTCAATGGCAACTTGGTCGACGGCGACTTGATCAATGACAACTTGGTCGACGGCGACTTAGTCAATGGCAACTTGGTGAATGGCGACTTAGTCAATGGCAACTTGGTCGACGGCGACTTAGTCAAGGGCAATTTGGTCGACGACGACATAGTCAATGGCGACTTGGTCGACGGCAACTTGATCAATAGCAACTTGGTCGACGGCGACTTAGTCAATGGCAACTTGGTCGACGGCGACTTGATCAATGGCAACTTGGTCGACGGCGACTTAGTCAATGGCAACTTGGACGACCGGCGACTTAGTCAGTGGCAACTTGGTCGACCGGCGACTTAGTCAATGGCAACTTGGTGAATGGCGACTTGGTCGACGGCGACTTAGTCAATGGCAACTTGTTCGACGGCGACTTAGTAAGTGGCAACTTGATCGACGGCGGCTTAGTCAATAGCAGCTTGGTGAATGGCAACTTGGTCGACGGCGGCTGAGTCAATGAAGACCTGGCGAATGGTGACTTGGTAAATGGCGACCTGGTCGACAGCGACTTGGTTAATGTCACCTAAGTCGCCAACGACAAGAACATCCGTTACATTCTCCGAGTGCGCAAACCCATATACGAATCAACAGAAATTCCATCCGTCGTCGACGAGTCACCGGCGACACATCAACAGCGCCTAATAGAACTGATTTCTAACTTTACATCTCGTTTTTCACATTTCTCAAGCTTCCGGCACGCGAAACGCTTTTTCCCTGTTTATACTAGCTTTCACTACTCCGGTCGAATGCTGAAGATCACGCGATACTCTCATAAAATACACTTAGTAGTACGGCGTCAGGCTATCGCGGATGAACAGCATCTACAAGAGTCATGCAGGGAAAGTTCGCCTCAAGAATCTTCCTAACTGCCCGAAATGCTCGTCGACGCTGCTGGCATTCCCTGTGGCTCTAGGGGAGTCATATTCGAAGACCTACTTGCTCCAACCACCCTTCCGGACCCTTCTAACCGCTCGTCCGACGGCCGCGAAACTCGAGCCGTTTTCTCGTTCGGATATCTCCTCAAACTTGTCGGAATCTCGCCTGTACCCATAACTTAGCATAATTTCGGGATCCAGTGGATTTTCCCTAACGCCAGGAGATCACGATACTCTTACCTTCTCGCCATCCAGCCCCTCTTCTCTGCCGTCAACGACCGCACTTTGCCGTCTTATTTGCCCCGTGCCCGGGTACACCAAGCCACAAATTTACAACCGAGTCCCAACGAAGATCTATTGGACGTGCGAGGATTTCCAAATATTGTATACCAGCCCAAACCTGTACAAGTGGGAATTGATCGTTATCATAGCGGAATCTTGTGACCTGTTGTTTTGTAACTACCATTTTGAAAACCCAATTTTCAGGCGATTATTTCGTAGCTACGATTTTGTGACTTTTTTGGAACGACGATTTTGAGCCTGGAGTTTTGGGAATGTCAACTCAAGGTCATTGCTTCGTGATTACTATTTTGTCATTTATTATTAATTGATTAAAATTCAATTTGATTAATATATGATCGAATAAAATTGTTTGGGTTTGCTTGGGTTTTAAAATAAAACGCTTAACTTGACAGTTCGAAAACCAACACGCTGTGTGGTATGATAAAGTTGGGGTGGGGTAGGAAACCCGAACTTTGATTGACCAGAAGGCTCAAAATTCCGAATTTGAATTTACCAAAACTACAAATTTACTACGTTTACAAATTTACTACGTTTATAAATTTACTACATTTACAAATTTACTACATTTACAAATTTACTACATTTACAAATTTACTACATTTACAAATTTACTACGTTTACAAATTTACTACATTTACAAATTTACTACGTTTACAAATTTACTACATTTACAAATTTACTACATTTACAAATTTACTACATTTACATATTTACTACATTTACAAATTTACTACACTTACAAATTTACTACATTTACAAATTTACTACATTTACAAATTTACTACATTTACTACAAATTTCGTAAATTTTTGGCTTTGTTTGGGTTTGCTTGAACTCAAGGCTTTAAAATCAAACTAACGAACCCAAACAAACCCAAAAAAATTTCGTAAACCTTTACGAAATTTTTAGATTTGGACTATTAAAATTCGGAATTTTGAGCCATCTGGTCAATCGAAATTCGGGTTTCCTACCCCACCCTAAAAAGTGAAAAAACGACAAGACCGGAAGCACCCAACATTAGCCATTCCTGACCAAGACGTACAGTTATTATTCCACTCCGGCAGTTGTTACACGTTCTCCACCCTCGTGCTTGTTAATGACCCTGAGGAGGGCTTGGAGGGCCTGTGGGTGGATGGAGGGATCCCAAGCGGTGGTGAACGAGCTTTGGCTCCGCTGTCAGAGTCTGACCGCGATAACGCACGAGTTGAGTTTAATGCACATGTATTTTCCTGCAGCGACCTCTCTGCCCACCATAGCTGTCAGGTTCTTTCTCCCCCCTCTCCTCTTCCTTCCATCGCTTCCTCCCTCTCGTTTGCGCACTCCGTAATTATGCATGCTACAGTAGTTAGTTTTGAATATAATTTCTCTTAGGCTGATTCCGTGAAGTTTCCCAGCAGCCGCGCTGGATTTTAGTAAAATTGTTTAAAAAAATTAAAAACTATACATACCCTCAGAAATCTGCATGATTTTGATTGTATTAAAGTGACTTAAAAAATACGGTAAGTTGTCATATTTTTTTATGCCGATTATAATATTAATGATTACAATGATAATAATGGGCCTGTGAATTCTCTTACACTGATTCTTAGTTTTGTAAACAGCGGGGTTGGATTTAAATTAAATTGTTCAAAAATTATAATGTTCATAAAAGTGAAAAACGAAAAATAACGATTGAGTCAAATTGTAATAAAAAGAATAATTAAAATTTATTTCGAGTATGAAGATAGAATTTTCGTAGGATCAGATACATTGAACAAATTTTGAAAATTAGAAGAGTCCGAATTAATAAAAGGGGTCATTTTCGAGTGGGAGATTTTTTGTATTTCGAAATCAGACTCCTCACCAAAAACTATCATAACTCCCTCAATATTTATAATTTTGAAATAACTCTTCGTTGAAATTCCAAATATTTTTTTTCGATAGCTTTTAAATTACGCAGCGAATAAAATAATATTTAAAAAAAATCTTAATATTACACAAATTGAGTGTTTTCAATCGTACGAAATATTTTCACTTCCACGACCGAGTGAAATCGAGTTATCGCCGTCCTCAGCACCGAAAGCAGAATATTTCAAGCGTGGCAAACACAACGCCAAACCTTGTCTATTTTTCGAGCTCCTTTAACTTTACTCTTTCTCGTTTCTTTTATTTTTCAATGGCGAGCGGAAGCTTTAAGCAATGGTCCGATAAATCCGTCAAAATTCACTTTGCACCGTAACGATTGTTCGAGCTGTAATACGGATGAGTAAACTCGTTTATTGCTGCGAAACGGTTTATAGCCTGCCGCATGGTTACCAGTGATCGCACAGAGTCGCTGCCAATTTTCAACAATGGAAATCACACACGAGAGAAAAAGAGAAAGAGAGAGAGAGAGAGAGGCGCTGTAACTCCAATATTGAAATTGTTGGAGGATTCACTCGTTTTCAAACCGGAAATGGGATCGCGCATCTCACGAGAAAAGACAAGTGCCTCGCACATGAGCGCCCCTGGCGCGAGTCGAAAGGTTGTGATTTATCGCCCTCTGGCTTCCGATCGTGAAATCCTCCGTGTTAAATTACAGCCTTTTATCGTTCAGCAACTTTATGCTTTGTCGGTTCATCATCCACGGGTCAATGTTGCATGGCGCATTTGGGCTCATCTTTCGGGTTTCGTATCGAAAGGATGCCAAAAGTATTTTGTTACTAAGCCTGCCTATTATCTGCCTGCTCGTTTGTCACTAGACTAGAGTTATGTGGGCTACCAAATTTTTAATTATCTCATTATTCTTGGTTTCATTATTTATTTCAATTTTACTTTGCTATTATATTTACATTTATTTTTGTGATTATATTTACATTTATTTTTGTTATTATATTTACATTTTTTAAAATTATATTTACATTTATTTTGTTATTATATTTACATTTTTTTTATTACATTTACATCTATTTTGTTATTATATTTACATTTTTTTTAATTATATTTACATTTATTTTTGTTATTATGTTTACTTGTTTTCATTATTTATTTATATTTACAGTGGAACGAAAAACAAAGCCAATTTTAATGTAAAACATTCAGCATTCTAGAATAAAAAAAATGGTTATTTATGGAATATATTTTTGGCAAGTAACGAAAAAATATAATAATCGTAATGACGAAAGGAAAAGTGAATTGCTTGGCACGTTTAGGACATATTTTTATTTACTGGCGATTAACTTACTTTTTAATTTTTTATTTTTTATTTACTGGGGTTTCATTTACTTTTTTATTTTATTTTTTCCACAGACAAAAAACTGACACTTGTTGCTGACCACGAAACGAAGCGAACTAGATAATTGCTAATACCATCGAAACTTTTCTGTTGGCCATCTCACTCGTAAGGTAATATCTTCGATTTTACCCCTCAACGACAAAGCGTTTTTGCAGGCCGTGTAATCGGACGTACCCAAATATATATTTTCTTTCACTCGCACCGTTTTTAATCGACAGACGAACCAAAATTTCAAGTAAAAGAAAAGCACGCAAAAATCTCTCCACACGAGTCAAATGCAGAAACGAATGATGCCAGCCTCTCGATAAATAAATAAATAAAAGTGAAAGAAAAAACACGTCGGAAAAGCGGGTGTCCCGATTAAAAAAAAATCCTTCTCGCGTGTGATTCAGAATTGAATAAATGAAGCGCGTTTAATCCAATTTAAGGTTTCACTCTTGTATTTTCACTGCACTCCTACCCACCCTCTGCCCATCGCAACCCCACACCCTGCAAGCCCCCAATTCTCTACCTTCGTGGCTTGCTTTTTTTTTCTTGTTTTCTTCACTTTCTATTCGTGTGTAATTGGAAATTTACAAGTGCGAGCTCGTAGGGAGAGTGAGCTGGCTTATACACCATGTTGTTACTATATTTGGTACTTTTTCATTACGTGACTGCAGAGAGAGAGAGAGAGAAAAAGACAGAAAGAGAAAAAGAGAAAAAGAGAGAGAGAGAGAGAGAGACTGCTGTAGGTAGGCGACAATTCTCATGACCAGCTGTTGCAACAATAAAGCGCCTCCCTATCCATCGATTTTTTCTTTTTTTTTTTCTTCACATTTTTTTCTCATTTTAATTTTTTTTTTATCACAAACGCCCACGTGGAAACAAGACAAACCCGATAGTCCCGATAGGGTGTAAGTGTGAGGGTTGAAGAGGGAGGGTAGGTGTTGAGGGAGGGGTGGGGGTATGATTAAAAAAAAGTACGAATTCGTATTCCGAATGTACAGGTGTTCGGATCTGTCTTGCACGTGTGTAACCATTGTACCTTTATCGGAACAATAAAGTCCGATGGACAATGGGACTACGTGTACGCGAGCGGAAACGATCGATGTCTGGAACACCACCGCGCATATTCGACTTTCCGCACGATTATTCGGGCTAATTAACGAGCAACGTATTTCAATCGAATTTATAATTTCGGCTTGAAGCAAAAAGAAGAAAAAAAAAACAACGTTCGCAAAAATGAGGAATTTTCGATGGCAGAAAAATGAGGGAGGAGGCTAAGCGATTTTTTTTTTTTTTTACAAATGTCGAACGTATCGTTTCAAACGAACTACTCATTTCCTCATTCGATTAAACCCGGGTTTGTATACATTTTTCGATATTCGCTTGAAAGGAATTGGTTTTTTTTTGTTTTTTTTTTTTCATTCGTGCGCGTTCAAAATACGATAGATAAAATGAAATTTAATGAAAAATATCCGGATGCAGGAAATTCTTTCCTTAATTATCAAACGTACCGTGCACTTCAAACGAATTCGATTATTTCCTCTTTTCATCGAAATATTCGCTTACTAATTTCCCATACATGTGAAATGGCAATATTTTCTGTAATATCATATTATTAAATATTTTCAAAAAAAACCCCAAATGCAGGACGTTCAAAATCGCTTTTTCCACTCCGGCCAATAAACCCAAACAAAGAGGCGAGTTGCTTTGAAATTTGAAAATTTGTAATTATTTGAAATATTCCGAAACACGATCACCTCCCCCCCCCCAAAAAATGTAGCCATCATTCATCAGCCATTCACGCCTCGATGGATAACCGTTATTCCGAAAATGAATCGAATCAATTTATCGGGTCGGACGCGTATACGGTTCGACAAGTAGGGTGGGTTTGAAGGGGGTGCCAGTACGAAAAAATTTGTACGTCTACACCCAAACGTTCGTTTATTTCCGACGTCACAAAAAAAACAAGAGATAAAAAAAAACGTAGTCTGTGTCTCTTCACCCCTCGCTTTTTCGCTTTCTCTCGAACTCAACCATTCCCCTCCTCTATTTCTTTCGAATATATGTTCACGTTCAATTTTCCTCGTGTTGCACTTTTTTCCTCAGGAGCGAGAAATATGTGACCAGAAATTCAACTAGAATGCGTATACTGTATACAGTCCACAAGCCACCCATTAGTTTTCGTTTTCTGGATCCCCTCCCCTCTCCAACCCTCAAAACCCTCCACTCTCTCCCCCCCTCTCTCTCTCTCTCTATCTCGCCATTTTTTTGTTTTTTTTTGCCCCAATACCACAGGAAGTAGGTAGCCACCATAACGTGAGAATACAACTTGAACCGCGGGGGTTGTTTGCGAGGACGATGCTGCGACAAAACATGCATTGCACGCCGTATGGAACGGGCTCTGCTGCCTGCCTCGAGCTTTTTTACCTTCTCAACCCGCACAGCTGGTGCAGCTATATAATGCTAGATTAATGTTGGCTGATGATTTTGCGAGCAGGCCCACCAAAAAGTGAAACAATACGTAGCTATTCAAATGATCAGACAGGGTGATCACGAAAGCCTGTGAATTTCACCGCAGAAACCATTTTTTTAATTTGTTTTCGAGAAGCTTGATCTCCATTGAATAAACTTTTTTTTTGGTATTTATTTGACGATAAATCGATAGAGAATTCATTTAGTTGAAGCTTAGGGTACTTCCGGTTGGATTTGTTTAAAATCTCTTTTTATTTCCCTTTAATTTTGACACAATTTTTTGGGAATTTTAAAACATATATCGTACGAGTTTCTCTCAATTTCCCTGTGCCCTTCTGTGCTCTGTTGGAAAAATTCGCGATTGAAAATAATTCGAAAAAAACAGTGTGCGATAATATTTCGAATCAATTTTTATTTCTTCGTACCCGAGTGTCGGAAAATCGTCTCGAAAGTAGTTTTTTTTTTTAGTTCGCGTCAGTTGTTCCGTCGTCCGTTATTGGCGTCGCGAGAACGACGACAAAGGTGAGAAGAAAAATGACAAAGCGTTCATCCGAGTATCAAACAATATTCGTTGTCGCGAAAACGTTCGTCGAATATCATGCGAGGCTACTCTTTCTTTTTTTTTTTCATAACGGCGATCCTTATGACAACAAGCTGCTTTTTCCCGTCGAATGATTCCGCCCGAGTGAATATACAGGGGTGGTTTTCCGTCGTCGGTGTCGCGGCTCGTACGTTGGAAAATTCCTGAAGAGAATAGTCAGCGTACTCTACTCCCTAGGGATGTTCTTTTGACAGGCTTGGCCATTGTCGTCTCCAGCAACGGTCGACCCTTTGCCATTGCATTAATCTCTTCGCCCTTCGCTCCACCTTTTTTCATCCTCCTTTCTTCTTCTTCCACCTAGCAAGCTCCTTTTTCTTCTTCGTAACTCTTCGGCCACCCCCTTATTGAAAATTCTACAGAGCACTTCGCAGTTTTTTTTTTCTTCTTTTTTTTTTTTCTTTCACTTCCCCATAGCCAACTGGCACCCCCCTTTGCCCTCGGGACACCCTTAACTCCTGTTTTTTTTTTCATCCCTTGGTTGCTGCCTGCCAGTCTATGCACGAAAGCTCCCTCAACCTCCTTCACCCTTCCTCTTCTCTTTCACCCTCTCTCTTTCTCTCTCTGGAACGTTGAGGGAAAAAAGACTGTAACGCCAATAGCGTTATCAATCACTGGATGTCGTAACTCTGTCTGTCTACTGTGTGCGTATGATCCTCCTACAATATATACACACTAAATGTGCCCTCGACTTCGTGTGAGTTCAAATCCTATCGATGGCAAATCTATCCTCTCGATTTTACACTTTTTCTTGTAATTTTCGACGGGCTGCTGGAAAATATATGAGGTATTGAGGAAGATACGTATTACCCCGTCAAATTCTTATCCACTCGCTAAAATCGATCTTCTCTGTCATTTTTTATACGACCTTTTCATTAATTATGAATTTATTATTTATTAATTATCGTTAAGTTGATAATCAATCGATTCATCTGTTTATTCAGCTTTTTCATTTTTTTTTGCCTTAACGTTCGACAAACGAGTGATGAGAAATGGAATTTGGAAGGGTTATACGTGAAAATCTGTAAGGTCATACTTTGGAAATAAACACTTAGGAAATAAAAAATACATACGAGGTTTTTTCAAAAAGAGGTTTTTTTTTAAATATTCATTTATTTTTCAATATTTATTTTGTCACCTTAAAAGTAATCCCCATCGGGTACACTTGCTCCAGGGCTTTTTCCAACTGGGGTTTTTCAAATTTCTCATCTGGTTCCTTTCATGACTCTTTTCAGTTTTGGGAACCGAAAAAACTGGTGTCCAAGTCCAATGAGGTGGCTGAGGTATGATTCTTGTATTCGACCAAAAAAATCACAACCGTTTCGATCACGATCAAAATCGTTTTCGACATCAAAAAACTGCCAAGCAGACCCAAACGCGTCTGACCTTTACGTCTACCAAAAAAAACCAACTAAATATGCAAATTGGCTGATAACGTTAAAGTACGTTGGTGACACTTGTACCAACCTAAGAAAAACCCTACGAATATCGAACCTACAAAGTTTGACAAATTTGGTGGTGGGGTAGGAAACCCGAACTACGATTGACCAGATGGCTCAAAATTCCGAATTTTTATAGTCCGAAACTACAAATTCCGAAAAGGTTTACAAAATTTGTTTGTTTTTGTTTAGGTCCCTTAGTTTGATTTCAAACCCTTGATTTTAAACGAACCCAAAAAAATCCAAAAATTTATGAAATTCGTAGTTTCGATGAATTCAAATTCGTAATTTTGAACTTTCGGGTCAATCGAAGTTCGAGTTTTTCTACCCCACCCCAAAATTTGTGTTTGTGAAAAGTCACCTTATTTTTTGAACAATCTTTATAAATATCCGTGAGTGTACGCATCAACTTAACGCGAGTTGAATTTCTAAGCGCGAAACTGAAATCCCTTGTATAACCCGCAAGGCGACGTTAACCGTTTCTGCCTTTAGAGATTCACCCTGTTTGGTCGAGACAGCTACAGACTTGTCGCGTGTACCAGAACTGCCTGCCACCCTCGTACTCGTCTTGTATACCCCTGCTACGTATCCGTGCTTCCGCGAGCTTACGAATAACGCATGGTCGCCCTCGCATCCTTCTCAACCACCCTACCGCACACCATCCATCCCCTTTGTGTGTCATCGTACGTATTCGCCTTTCCCACCTTCTCACTCCTCACACTCTGGCCACCGTCAACCCCCAACTGTCTCTCGGCAAATCCACGTGCCCGCAAACATACATCAAGGCAACTCACGTGCCCCATTCCGGGGTTACGACCGTAGCTCTATTCGTAATTCACGATGGTGCAGCCATTTTCAACCAATCCTTGAAACAAAAATCATTCCAGGCTACGAATTGATTTTCGGTTGGCTGGTTTTGTTACCAATTGGGGTCACATCAATTGGGGGTCATTTAACTATGGATAGATGGTTTGATATTGGTGACAGTTTTTGGGAAACTGCATTTTTGCGTTGGATTGTATTTTTGGTAAACGAAATTTGTGAGAGATTTGAGATTATTGAAAACGAGGCTGAAGGGGGGGGGGGGTTGACTGGATGAAAGTTTTAGTAGATTGTTAAGTCTGAGGATTCAGTTTTGGTTAATTAGAATTCTGATTTACTCGGCTGTCGGGGATTTTCACGAAATTTTAGAATTTGGTCGATTTACGGAAACCTTGAAAAATAGTGGTTGGAAATTGGAGGTAAGACTCCAGGCTACAAAATTCTGCATTGAAAAACCTAAAGCTCGGGCAAATACCACAATTGATTCGTTTGGAAAACCGGAAGCTGGTTTTTTTTTACTTTTTAAATTACTGTGCTTCTTTCAGATTGCGTTCTGATGCACTGGGAAGTCTGAGGGGTCACTTCTAGTCCATCACAATTTTGGATCAGTCATGCTTACGCAATTTTCACGAAAATCGTCAGAATTTAGTCGATTTACGAAACTTTAAAAAATGTTTGGAAATTGAAGGTAAGACTCCAGGCTACAAAGTTCTGTATCGAAAAACCTCAATCTCGAGAAAACACCTCAATTGATTCGTTTGGAAAATCGAAAGCTGGTTTTTTTTTACTTTTTAAATGACTGTGCTTTTTTCAGATTGCATTCTGATGCACTGTGAAGTCTGAAGGTTCACTTTCAGGCCTTAACAATTCCCAATCAGTTTTCTCCTCTCGTTTCGCCATGGTGAACTTTCTTATCGAGGCACTCCTAACTTGACGGAGATTAATGGCAAAAGCTCATGTATATACGTTACGTAACAAGCGCGAGCTCAACTGTAAATATATAACGCGTACATACTGGCTCTGTTACACACAGTGTACTTTAACGTGCCTCGAGCCAACTTCGGTTATACCTTAATTGCACGGGTGAGCTTGCGACCTCCGCTCTCGTGCTTTCTCTCTTTCTCTCTCTCTCTTTCGGTCCGGAGGGACTATGTATGCTTAAAGCACCCGGGGCGAGTCTGAACCCGATATATTTTCCATTATCCACTCGCAGATTGGTTGCTCTCCCAGTGATTTATAAAATTCGTTGCATGAAACATTCGCTGAACGATATAGCGTATACAACCGGAAAATGTATTTATCATTTCCGCAGAGTGCTGAATGAAATCCGATCTTTGAGCTCCGTAAAACCAACGATTTTTCAATTTCTTGCGGAACTGATTATTTTATAGTTATTGAGTTGTTAATTTATTTAATACAAGAACGGATATTCATTTTTTCAATTAAATATTTTTTAATTAAGTTAATATTATTGATTCGTGAAGATTAGGGTGGATTTATAATGTTTTTTTATCGTAAGATTTTATAATTTAGTGTTAAGTAAGTATATTTAATTTATTTGAGAAAGAAAATATAAATATTGATAATAATCGTTAATATTCTTTGTGATCAAACTTTTACACTTCGCAGAGAAAGTAATAAGGGTGTATGTGTTTTCTCGTGCTTAAATTTTTCTAAGTAAATTTGTCCAGGAAAAATGCTCTCGTTTAATTTCGAAAAAAATCTCGATATACGTTTCATATTTTTATTTATCCAAAATGTTTTATTTCTTCGACACATAAATAAGAATAAATCCTGATTTTATGTTTTTAATTTAAAAAAAACTCAATTTACACGTAATAAAGCATTGTGATTATATTTTTCCTTATAAAATTCTAACTTTTTTTACGACCAAGCATATAAATCAGTATCCATTTAAAAAGATCGATCTATTTTACATTTTTACGGAAAAATAAATTTTTCGAAAAAAAAAAACGAAAAAAACGTTTTTCGTAATTCTCTTGAAAAACGAAAGAGGGCGTTATCGACGAACGTAGATGGGGGACATCATCGCGAGTCACGTTATTGTCATGAAACGTTGAGTATTCATGAAAGTTTGCACATGGAGAACGCGGTGGTGCGGCCCGTAATTAATTTCAGCTTTCACAGGGATTTGGGGTTGTTCCTAGAGCAAAGGCGGATATTTGGTCGGAGGGTATTTAGTGTGTGCTCGCTTCTTCCCTTTTCGTCTTATTCGCTTCACCACCCTGCAGCCACCGCTGGCTCCTTACCGCCCCTTAAAGCTTCTTTCTCTCTCTTTCTTTCCCAGGTTTCAGCGAGGCCGTCTTCGCCGTTCAGAAATGCCAAGTCGAGAACAGGCGAGGTAAGATCGCCCGAGGCACGTTTCGGGTATAATGCAAAATTAATTTCCTCCTTTCTTCGTTCTTTTATCATGATACTTCCTCACTTTTGCGCTCCCTGACCCCACCCCACCTACCCCCTCCCCCTTTTTCTCTCTCCTTGGGGCACTGTTCACGAAAGTACTTTTAACGTTGTTCTCCTTTAATTAATTCTCGAAATAGTCCTCCGTGGGATAGATAAGGATGGAAAAAGGTTGAGAGTCTGGAAAAAGAAAAAAAAAAACAGCCAACGAGAGAAAGAGATTTTGCCTCGCCAATTATTAAAATCACGAGAACCACCGAGAAACCCAAATCGCACTCACCTCCTTTCCTTTATCGTTATTACGAGGAATATACATTTTGATTATCAAGTAGGCCAAACGCTTTTTCGACCTTCAACGTCCTGGAAAATTTCGTCCCGGGAACAACGATTAGAGATCCTGTTTGCCTGAAACGTGTACGCCTACATTTTTGTCACGAAATCGTTATAGAGTTCATTCAAAGGTGAAAAAGTAGGAAGAATCTTTCACTGAGATGCTTCGTATAGAAAGCTTCGGTTGTCATCCAACCGTGGACAAAAATGAATTTTCTCCAAAAAAAAACACGATAAAAGACACTTGGGGGAAAGAAAGTTTGAAAGAGTGGAATAACGTTATTTTTTTCCTGGGATAATTTAAGTTTCTTTTTCGACACATCCTTTCATAAAAATCATCCTTTAAGGGATTGAAAATACTTTCGAAACTCTTTAGGAACGATTTTCTAAAATACTGAAATACGTCGTTCTGTAATTACATTAAGTAAACGAGTTTTATTAATTTTTGTATAAATACGACAGAATTATCATACAAAGTTGTCCGATTTGAACCTCTAAAGGGTTGATTGTCCAAAACAGTGAAACACGTAGTTCTTAATTTTCAAGAAAAATTCAAAATGCAATTTTTCATTTATTCAAGTGAAAAAACATGACGATGATTTTTTTCACAAATTTTCATTTTCTTTTTCCTTATTTGATTTACTTCGTAAAAGGAAGAATTTCGAAAAATTCCTGAATAACCTCGAACGTCACACTTTGATCGAATATAGTTTTTAATAAAACACATTTTTTTGGGAAATGAAAAAAAAAGGTTACGTAGTTCAATTGGGGTGAAAAGTTCAGCTTGCAGTGACGTAGCTTGAACGAGTTTCAATATTTCGTGATATAGGAGAGTTGGAAATAACGCTGGTCGCGAGGGGGGAACCGAAGAGTGAATATTGCAAGGGAAAAGTTGAGACCCAAACAAAATAGTTTGTCCGTATGCCATGTACAGCCCGAGTAATTAATATTCAACCTGTTAGAGTATACATCGGACAAGTTCACCGTGTATGCGTGAATTTCGAGTCTTTTGTTGCTCCAGGCGCGTTGGGCACCACGCTACCACCGAGTTACGACTCATTATACAGCCGTGGCCTGTCGCGCGAAACTTTGCGCGAATTCTCACAACTTTTCGACGTATCGCCGCAACGACGTCTCGACGCTTTCTCCCCTTCGTTTTTTTCCATCATTTTCCATTTTTTTTTTTGGCTTCGTCTCGTTCGCGCTCGTTTCAACTTCGCTTCTTAACGAAAACGAGAATCGCTTCTTCAATGAACATTCACTTTTCATCGGTAACTTTTAAACGAGTCACGCTGACATGAAAAATTAATTTTGGGAAAGGAGACGAAATTTAATTGAAAAAACAATTGAATTAATTGAAATTAAATTGAAATTGAAATTAAATTAAATTAAATTAAATTAAATTGAAATTAAATTAAATTAAATTGAAATTAAATTAAATTAAATTGAAATTAAATTGAAATTAAATTTAATTAAATTGAAATTAAATTAAATTTAATTTATTTAATTGAAAAACATTCATGTAACTAATTCAGTTGAAAAAAATACGTGAAAAATCATACAGTAACGTAAAGGGTTCAAACAATTATGGGTAATTATGCATAAGTGCTCTACTTCTGCATATTTATCTAATTAAGCAATAATGAAGAAATATTGCATGTATTTCAAGAGTGGATTTTTTAAGCCTACCAATAGTTAGGCTTAACAGTTAACCTTTGTTAATTAACTATGTAATACATTTAAATAGTTAGGTAACAATTAAAGCTTAATAATCAATATGTTTATTAAAAATTGTATTAAAAATGTATTAAAATAGCCTTTTCCGAGCCTCCCAAAATAGAATCCTGCTTTAAATCTAAAAATCGCACGAGTCCTATTCCAGAAAGAGCGTGACGATAAAATTTGGTTCCTCGATGGGTTAATTCAACGTAAAATAGACTCGAATAGAAATGACTTTTCCAGGGAGAAGAAGTACATGGTGGAAAAACCTGCGCGATAGATAATTGTGAATTGGCGAAGGGATTTTCAATTTCGATTACGACCCGGCAAACTACACGATCGAGCCTCCTTTTCCCGCTTGGGGGATTCATCGGAGCTTTCGAAGGATCCACCCTTTCCGCTTTTCTCCAGAGTGCGGATTGTGCCCTCCCTCCTAGAAAGCGTATAAGCGGAGCCTATCGATCTTCAACTTCCATAAAACTAGCGGGATAAGCTGGTCCATACATTCGAGGATAATTCGGCAGGATTGAAGTCGAGCCAATGACTCGAGAAAACTCTTCTGATTTCGCCATTCTTTTTTTTTCTGTTCTATCGTTTGGAGTGTGTACGAGCATTAATTCGTGGATGTCTCATCCAGGTATTTTATCGCCCGAGTACAATCGATGTGAGAATCGGCGTAATGAACTTTTTCCTAGGGTGAAGTATAGTGTCACACTATACGAAGGGCTCTTAGAAACGTCGAACGAAGTATGGACTCGAGCCAGTGTGATTTATTTATTTTTATCGTTTTAAAGTCGTAAATTTACAGTAAAATGAAAAAATAAACCGAATCACTAATTCGAAGAATTTATTACTTAACAATTTGAGAAGATACTTCTTACGAAGGACTCTCAAAAACGTCGAATAAAGTATACACTCGTGCCAGTGTGATTTCTTTTTTTATCATTGTAAAGTCGTAAATTCACAGTGAAAAGAAAAAAAACCGTATCATTAATTCGAAGAATTTATTACTTAACAATTTGAGAAGATACTTCTTACGAAGGACTCTCAAAAACGTCAAATAAAGTATAGACTCGTGCCAGTGTGATTTCTTTTTTTTATCATTGTAAAATCGTAAATTTACAGTAAAACGAAAAAAAAACCGAATCACTAATTCGAAGAATTTATTACTTAACAATTTGAGAAGACATTTCCTACGAAGGGCTCTGAGAAAGTCGCGTTTGATTAGAGTCGTCTGTAAAAAACCGCAGTGTCTAGGACGCCCTGTCACGTGCAAAAGTCAAGGAAAAGTCGATCTCGATTTTGATTAAACATTATTACTTCTGCGCATGCGCACTCTTACTCAACCAGCTTGCGCGCGCAGTGAACCAAAGGTGTCTAAATCGAATTCCATCGAAACTTCCTAAAATTGCTGCATCCCTCTAAGCTAACTGACCTAATTGAAATTAGTGGAATCCTTGATCTGCGCACACTTGCCCCACATGGTACTATAACAAAAGGCCGGAATTTGAAATGTTCCGTGCAATGGGTTTTTAATTTTTGAAGAATAACATTTGGCCTCTAATGGCGGAAATAAGTCAGGGCTGATGTAACGGATACGGGCAATGGCTGGTGCAACTGGGATGTAATTCACGGAAGAGGAATTTCTTGAGCGTCGTTTATTTTATGGTTGGACCGGAATGAAATAGCAGGGAAGATAGAGATAGGGAGATGGGGAAAGCGTGAATTGTGCATTGAGACAGTGGTTTCAGGAGCTTTGGAGCCCGATTGTACGTGTATCCGTGGCTGCTCTCACGGCGGTACTTGCCGTGAATAATCTAGAAGAACACTTGAATATTCTTGGGCGAACCGCTTTTTCGCGTGCAGCCACATCCAGTGAGAGAATTAGCTCGTCTCGTGGTACGAGACTCCTCTCGTATCAAAATTCTCATGTCGTACGATCTTTCTTTTTAACCAAACGGGATTTTCCGCTTGCCCGGAGATAGTTTTTTCGTTTCCACGTGAATCAACCGGGTTATGCATCCGACTATGGGGTGGAAGATGAAACGATGATCTTCGTGGGATATGAGAAAATCGAGCAATCTTAGGGACCTGCTTGATTGCTGAACTTCGTATGAAAGCTGGCTGGTTGTTTTTGGAAGACAGTTGCCAGCTTTTGGAACTTGGTAGTCTTGAAAAGATGGTTAACATAGATGAATAGATGGTTGGTAGTCTTGAGAAGTCAGTTGGTCGCTTTTGGAACTTGGTAGCCTTTAGAGCTAATTTTTGATCTTTTGATCGTAGCCTGTGAAAGCTGGCAAGCTGGTAATCTTTCCAAGCTTGCTGGTGGGTCTAAGAGCTGGTCGATTGCTGATGATCATATGAAATTGATAACTTGCTTCTCGGAAGGAGTTAGTAGCTTTTGAAAAATGGTTGATAGTGTTTGGAAAATAGTCGACTGCCCAAGCCATCAAAGCTTTGGAAATTAGTTGGCTGCTAATATCTAGACTGACTGATCGAACATTTTCAGAATTTGGTTGCTTCTCAGGTTAATTAGTGATATTTGAGCGTTGGGTGGTTGCAAATCTTTGAAGGTTGATGTTTGCTAACTTCCAGATATTGGTTGGATGAATTTTTACAGCTGAGCTAAAACACCTTGACTAAACGGTTAGCCAATTCGTATTGTTGGTTTGTTTCTAACTTTCACAGGTTAATTCATGTCCACATTTTAATATCAAGATCCTTATTCAGATGTCCCAAAAAGCCCTTTAGAATGTCTCAAGCGTTCATCAGAATTCTCTTCAACGACCATACATTTCAATAAGCAGCAAAATACGCAGTAACGTTCTTAATCCAGCCGACCCTTCGGATCTCCACTTTGCCTTTTTCTCGTCCAAGCAAAGAAAGTTTCCTCGTCTTCAGTACGGTAATGTCTGCCGAGACTAATTACGATGGAACAGGACATTACGCTGGTGACGTTAAGAAAGGACTTCTCAATTTTGTTTGTGGCACGTCCCTCTAATTGAAGCGTGATAGGGCAGTCCCCTATTTACCGAGGACACTCTTTTTCTCACAGTTCTCCTTCTCTCTCCCGTCTACCGAATTTTTTGTTCGGGTGTCGTACAATTAAGATAATCTCATTTATCTGTTACGATATTACTAGTTTTTGCCCCACGTCGGCCATTCCTGACAATTACGCTTTTTCTCACCGGGTGAATTAGCCCAGAGTCGGGTCCCGAATCCTAGGGGTGGCAAAGGGAAAACAACCGAGTAGGGCTGAGTAGGAAACTTCGAATGACCAGGAGGCTAAAAATTCTGAATTTTCATCGTCCCAAACTACAAATTTCGTACAGATTTACGAAATTTGTTTGGGTTTGTTTGGATTCGTTAGTTTGATTTAAAACTCTTGACTTTAAACAAACCCAAACAAACCCAAAAATTTACGAAATATACTAATTAGCCAATTAGCTAGTTTGTACATTTTTTTAAGGAGGCACACATGAGCACCTTCAACAAAATCACTTCTCTTTTTGGTGAATCCACGCCAGTCTCCCTAGGGAAGTCAAAACGATTTTTATGATCAATAAGCACTTGCAACAATAAACTTTTCCTTCAAATGGTGTCAAATTTGAAAAATAAAAGTTACGTAATACTTTTGGGTACTTCGCTATCAAAAGGGTTGTCGATAAAGAAAAAAATATTTTGTTCTTTCTATGAGTCACTGGTTAGACATTTTGTATTTTTTTTTTTGTAAAATTAAGAATATATTTGAGTATTTGGAGACATGTCAAACGATTTCTTCAATTCTCAAATTGATAGATTTCTTAGTATTTTCAACAACAAAAAAATCTTCAAAAATCTTGTTTTTCGATAATGGAAAGGCGTGTTAGGTTTGGAGGTACCAGAATCAGTTTGATCGTAAATCTTTGAATATACCGAGTTCGTTCGTATCCAAGTGGTGGAATTGCGGTAATATGTAAGCACTCATTGCCCCAGGGCTCATTCATGTCCAATTGGACGTGCAGAATGATGCGGTGTCGTTTAATGTTCGCGCACCGAGGGTGCGGGTTAACGAGACATTAACACATCGCGTGTGTAACCTCATTGACCTACGGTTACCGGCGTCAAACCATCAATGATTTATAACACCTTCATTGGCCGGTTTCCCGGTATGTTGGCGTCGTTGAAACATTAATTCTGTTTACAACGCAAGAAAATCATTCGATTTGGTGGAACATGGCTGAATCCAAAATCGTTCCAGTACCGGACCCATGTAACCCAAACAAACCCAAACATACCCAGTGCCTAATAAAGCCCACGTTTCGAATATCCAAAACTAAAAAGTCAAAATGATCGAGCTCGAATCGTCGAGTGTCTAACTTTGAATGTCATCAATTGCCATTCCAACCCAAACAAATTTGCAGTCGATAGAAAGCAGTGCACTTCGGCGTTTCGTAAATTTCAACAAAAACTTTCGAAAACACAAAATGTTTTCAATATTACTTAGTGAATCTTTATTCTAATTATATACAGTGCTTTATCAGTACTATACATGTTGTTATCAAAATTTAAGTTTAAAATTGAAGATTATATATTTTTTGAAATTTTTTTTGTACGAAGTCGAAACGGGTATGGCCTTATTAGGAAAAAAAAAACAATTCGAAACTATGCGAAGGGATGCATCTCTCTCGTGGTATTTTATCATACCCCGCAGTATTGTCCTTCGTCAATGGCTTCGTAAGAATTCAAGTTCCATTTGTGGGACCAGCAGGATATTCGTCAAGAACGGAAAAGTTGGGAAACTGTTATGTAACCCTTCGGCATAACAAGGGCAAGAATGTCTCTCGTTGGTAAGAGCCGTGTCGTGTACAAAGACGGATGCAAAAGAGCACGTGTACGAGGCGAACATTGCGCTCATCTCGACCCTCGTGTGTGATGAGGTTGCCAAGTTTCGGTGCTCCGTTGCGAAAACTTTTCACTCATTGAGGCATACACGAAAATGTGTTTCTCAACGAGCCAACTACTTAATTTCATTCCATAACGGTTTTCTAATCATTTTGTGCACAGTTCTTTGTGCCATTGCCAAGCTAGACAAAACTTGTGGAAATGAAATCTCGACTGTTCCAAGTTGGAATTACCAGCTTGATACATAGACGAATGAAAATTGAAATTAATTGCACTTGGTGTAATTATTTTTATAATTAAATAAATAAAAAGTAAATAAAACATACATATATATGTATGTTGAGTGCAATTGCAATTGGGATATATTGCAGCCAAATTGCAGCAAAATTTGCGATTTTTAAAAAATAATTTTCAACGATTTTTTTTAAACGATTTCTGAAGGATTTTTTTTACGATTTCCAAAGGATTTTTTTTTTACATTTTCCGGAGAATCTTTTTTATGGACTTGAAGTTCGCATCGTTGCGACGCAACGAAATTTCTTTTCTCATTTTTTTATTTCCTCAAATCTATTATTTGACAAAATATTTTTGTTTATATTTGAATTCTATGTTATCAGAATAAAGACTTGTATAATTATTAAGGTATTTTAATTACGATTACGGTGAAAAAGAAATAGAGAAATTAAAAAATAATGATTTTCGTTGCGTCGCAACGTTGCGAACTTCAACCTCATTCTTTTTTACGATTTCCGGAGGATTTTTCTTTACGATTTCTGGAGGATTTGTTTTTACGATTTTCGAGGAAATTTTTTTTTACGATTCCTGAAGGATTTTTTGAAGATTGCCGAAGAATTTTATTTGTAGTTGATTCTAGTACAATTAATTTCGTTTGCAGTAAATAGCGTCGAAATAGTCTTGCTTGTGGCGCATATATTTAATGTCAACAGCGAATATTCGGTTCCCGAAAATCGAGTGGCTAGCACTTTTTGCTTGGACTGTAGATCTAATTGGTATCCCCGCACGCAAAAAAAAGTGACAACCCGTTAAGACGGTTATTACGTTGCAATTAACGAGCGCCTGGATACGCAGAACGGCCAAAATGGTCTTAATTACGAGGGAACAAGAACGGCAAGAGCAGTGACATATTAATGACACTTAATCGTTCTTCTTCGAGCTCGAGCCATTGGAATCGGCGTTTCCTTTGAAAAGCGAATAAACTTTTTCGTAACGATAATTCGAAAGAAAAAAAAAGAAAGAACGAAGAAACAAGAAATCAAATGTGTCACGATAATCGATTGTGCAGTTTTAAGGGGAATTCTATCGGTGTAACAAAAATCGAATATAAAATCCTCAAATCTTTTTCTCATGATTGACTCTAATGACAAATTTAGAAATTTTGATTTTGTGATCTCGATTTCGAGGAAAAGGGAGTACAAGGGCGAAAAGAAAAAAATTCAATTCACGAGATCAAGAACTTCGTAATGGTCTGGAAGCAACCACGAATCGTCGAGAGAATAGCTCGTCATAAGCCGATTTATTTATGATTAAGTGGAATATTACGATGGTGACGGTCGTTAAAATTGGAGAATTCCCCCCTATTTTTAAATCCATCAATTTTTTAAATTTCTGTCGTTTTTTATTGCGAGAAAATGCGATTATTATCCGAATTTTGCAAATCGAAAAAATCGGTACGATTTCTACGAATCGCTACTATCCAATGCCCAATGAATTCGGTCGTTATCTAATGTCATCGAGTTCAGGAAACTATTTTCCCCCTTCGTTTTATTATAATTCAATTAAATATTGATAAAATTAACGAATATTGGCGTTTCTATATCGAAACGAGATATTCTCGTGCAACGTGATAAATGTTAACACGTCCCAATGGATACGAGGTCGAGTTATGCACAAAAGGCCGGAATGTCTGAGGAAGCCCGAGTGTTCGGTAAAGAAAGAAAATCCCTGCTGGGACATTCGATTTTCCGAGCTTTCTGCGATCTCGTTGTTTCATTTTTCGTTTCCTTTCTCGTTCACGGACTCACTTTGGGATTCGTCGCGGATCAAGGAGCAGCGGAAAGCGCCGAGGGCTTTTAAATAATTTCAGCTCATCTCTGTACAATTTTCCGGTCGCTACCAATTGTCAGGTCAAATTGAACCTCTTAACAAATTATTAAGGTATAAGATGGGGGTCGAATTGCCACCCTATTCATGCTCTTCCTTTCAGCGCAATCGTAGTAATGCCGGAAAACGTAAGACGTCTTTCATTCTGTTCCATTGGGATGTCTGCACCCTTAACTCATTACGCTAGTACGAGATAGGGAGAGAAAAAGAGAAAGAGTGAGGAAAGCTTCAGGGCTTCGGGAGATCGTCTCCTGGAGACGATATTATTGGGTCGCCATTTTTTTCCGTACTGTAATTTATTTTCCAACAAAGAAAAAAAAATACATACGATTTTGAAAAAGCCCAACGAAAAATATGGAATTATTAAACAGATTATCACTTATTAGTTAATAGCTAGTTTATTCACTTACTTTATCTGAATATTCAATTTACTGAATTATTAAGCAATAATACAATTTATTATTTTGTGACCTAAGTAAACGAACGAATTTTTGAGTGATTTTTATTTCAGTGAAGTGATTAAATAAAATAAAATCAATCAATTTTAGTAATTTAATTAATTAATTGATCGTGAGTAACAATTTTCTCAAAATTTCTTCCGTTCCAATAGGACCATGACTGAATAATTACTGAATTGATTAATAACTAAAGAAGACAAAATTATCCATTATTCATGAGAAAGGTAGAATATTTAATTAGAGTGATTAATAATTATTACAAAGTACTAGTAATTAATCAGAAGATAAAATAAGTGGTTATTTTACTTTCGTTGTAATTGTGGTACTGGAACTTAAGAAATTACAAAAAATTCTGATATTTCATCGCCATTATTGCAATACAAATTATAATACAAATTAATGTTAAGGGGGGACAATTTGCCTGGCGTCTTATTTCACTTTAGCTGAACTATTTAGCAGAGGGCATTAAAAAAAATACCTCCACATATTTCAACCCCTTAATACATTTATTTTTTCTTGTTTCACATAGACCTCATTCTTTTTCAAAAAAACAAAAAAATTTGGTCCATGTAAGGGACACCATAGTATTTATATTGTGGGTCTGGAATGACGTATATGTATATATCCATGAAAGAATAAAGGAACGACAGAAGGATAACTGCAAACCGGAGAGCAGGAATGAGATATTCTCCCGGAAGCACAGTACAATTTTCCACTGAAATTGCGTATCCTGAGGAATTGCATATGCATGAATGCAGATTTTGAAATAGTCAATGTCAGGCATTTCTCACGTGTATCGAGAACGTTATATCTGTATATGACCTTCGCACGATGGGCTTCCTCCGCGAGCAATTTTAATACTCGCAGGAATAACGGAAATCTTGGAATTCCATAAAATAGGTCATTCGTGTACAATCGAATTAGCCGGATACATTGATTCGTACGTGCGATATCAGCGTCAAATATAATTCGATAAGTAAACTCGAGTAACGAGGCGATCGAGCCGTGGATTTTACAACACTTTGGTTGAAACGTGCCATTCCCAGGGGTGATTGAAAAGCCAACATGGAATCAGGCGAATCACAAAATTTGGAATTGTATCAAGAGGGAAATTAGAGAAATCAGGAAAAAGAGATAGGGTTTGGGTTGGGTTTGAACGAGAAGAGCAGGTTTGTTTGGGTTTGGAATTTCAACGATGAAGACTCGTTGGTTTGGGTTAGGGTTCGTATCGGTTGTTTGGGTTAGAAGCTCCGGTTTGTTTGGGTTTGAGGTTAAAATGAAGAGGACGTTTTGATTTTGATAAATTGTGTAAGAATGATTTGCTTGGATTTGAGGTTTACGCAAGGAGGACATGTTTGGGTTTGTTCGGGTTTCGAGTTTGGACGAGGACGTGTTTGTTTGGGTTGGAGTTTGTTCCCATTTGGTTTGTTTTTTAGTCTTTTTGTTTGAAGATTCGTTTGAAGTGGAGTATCATGTCTGTTTGGGTTAGGTTAAGCAACGAAAGCTTACTTATTTGGGTTCGTGTTCGAGTAATAAGAACGTATTTAGTTCGGCTGGAATTTCCAAAACGAGAACTCATTAATTTAGGTCAATTCCGATTGGAATTTGAACAACGTAACTTTGTTTAAATTAGATCGAGCTTCAGATACCAATTCTTCAAAATTCCTTCAGTTCAGAGATTGATTCATTCATTCATTTGGATTTGATTTTCCAGCAAGAATTCTATTATTTTGTCTCATTCAGCACCCCTAAAAAAAATTGCCAACTACCAATACCATTTCAGTCAAAAATTCGAACCTGCCAGCTCTTATCATACCGGAACAGGCTTCCTTGAGGCTACTCAAGGACTTTCGACCCCAAACAAGAAAAAGACTCTTCCCTCCCTATCCATACCAGAAGGGAATTTTCACGCGGTTTCCGTCAAAATAACGGTACGCCATGGATGAGATCCGTTTTTATCACACGTACGAGTTATATACGCCTTCGCGGTTAAACGCCAGTTTCAGTCGTCCAAGCAGGCTGCTGCTTTTGTCGTTGATACAAGAAGCTCGTGGCTTTCCAACCGTTTTGCTCTCGTGCTTCCTGCAGCTGATGCCGCGAGCTCACCCTCGGAGAAATCCTTCCCTCCCTCCCCCCCCCCCTCTTCCCTCCCTTCCTTCCCTTCTGGCTCCTCTTCCTCCTAATCTGTGCAAGGGAAAAGCGTTGCAACGTATTTTCCGGGATCTTACGTTTTCTGGAGCCACCAAACCCACATACGTTCCTTTTCCTTCTCCCTCTTCTTTCCGCTCTGAAGATGCACCCTGTAAATCCTCCACAAAGGATTCTACGCGAACAAAATAAGATTGCCATGTGCAACGGATGTCTCTGCCTCGTGCATCTCTTCTGACATTGGGCCGGAGGACCTCCACCGACCTGGAAAATATTCACAAAGGCAAATGGCAAAGCCAGGAGAATATATTTTTATGTGTATGTCGATTTCGACGAAACCACCCGATGTATTTATATTATAGTATGTCTTTGGACGAAAGACAAATGTAAAGTATCATTTAAAAAACGGACGTAAAAAGTTGAATGGGGAAGCTTGTCTTTTTTATTGGTATCGTAAACTCGTTAATGCAGCGATCGATCCAAAGAATACACAAAATATAAATTAATGGCTCAAAACCCAAATTTTTTTTGAAAAAATCGTGTTTTTAGAAGTTTTTTTACGATTTTTTAATGAAAATTTTGGGTTTTGGGGGAAATTAATAGTGGATTCGTGCTCAGGGGATCAAATTACATCAAAATAGACCATTTAAAAAAATATTAAAAATCCTTTTTTTTTTTGGATTTTACGGCAAAACAAGTTTTTTCACTCAATCATCGATAACTTTTTTTCCTTTAGGATTTGCCACTCCATTCTATGCTCAATCTCTTCGTTATGATTTTCTCTTCAAAATGCTTTTTTAATCATTGAAATCCGATGATTTTTCGATTTTTGGCAGAATTTCAAAGTTGG
>JAPYZJ010000408.1:0-69238 GCA_030522765.1 Ophioninae sp. B BG-2022a
ATCTTCATCCCTTAATTGGTTGTTCGACCGTATGTGAATAAAGACCCAAAGGTCACCCATGGAACCACAGCGAAGCGTGGCAGGGCACAGCTAGTTATTCTTATATTTTTATATTATTATTATTCTTATGATTTTTACGTCTTTACGAGGGTTGGAATGTTCAGAACTAAAAGTTAGATGTGACAACGTTGCATTTTTTTCTTGGGGAATTACAATGCATATTACAATGACAATAATATTTTTTTTTAATCTATTAGATTTTTACGTGTTCGATAAATCTAAATCTCATTTTTCCTAAGAATCTCATAGAATTTCGGTGATATATAGCGTTTTGAAGTAACCGGAAGTTGCCTTTTTTCACCTACCGAAACAACATTGCCTTGAGAAATTCCAATTTTCAAATATTAATAACTCAGAATTCAGGTCGATAAGTGGGATTGAAATTTCCACAGAATAAGTAAATATACTAAAATTGAAAATATTTTCAAAAAATTATATTAGGAATTGACCCAAATAACTAATTTAATAATGAATCAACACTCGGAAATCGTCGAGCGCGTAAAAACGCGTTTAACCTTAAAATATCTATGAAAAACAAACAAAATCCGCAAAATGACTGATAATGTCAACACAAGTTGGCTACACATGTACCAACATAAAAAATGATCGTAAATTAAATGTAGCCGGCGAAATTTAAAGTTATGTTATTTTTTTCCAATTCTAACCTATTCTTTGTTGTTTTTCGATCTTTGCAGTAACAGTTCGCTCTTCAGAACAGCAACTTCTTCGGAGGATCTTCACAGCAGGCTCGCCGGTCTCAAAATGGAAGTTACATCTCGAACATCCGAAATATCGACGCAGAATCAATCGTTGATAGTGAAAACGACGACGGTGATATCGCAAACATCGACCGCGAATACGAACGGGACGACGGAAAACGGTGAAGTCCAAGCGTCCCAGGCTATCGAGGGACAACAAGTGAACAGTGAGTTCTTCGCGGGAAGTGACCTAACCCCAAATTTTACTTTCACCTTGACGAATTTTGGATTTTTATACTTTTTGATATTATCGATATCGAATATTGAATTATTTTCCAAAATACTGAAATTATTTCGTTCTTTGTTATTAATCGAGATTCCTTGCAGGCCCGATGGATAACAGCGTAGAAATCGTCGTAATTAGTCAAGAGCTATCGCCATTTTTGTTAGATCCCAAACAATCGAAAATACCCTGCGTATTTTGTCCTTAAGCTTGGAAGTTCTGCGTTCGCTCGATTGTATCTTTTCACCTTCTCGAATTTCCGTTCGGGTAGTTCTTGTAGCTCGGTGATGTCCGTAACGAAACGATTGAGCGAACGAAAAAAAATCATAAATTCGCCAATTTTTGACATCACTAAAGAAAATTACCATATAGATGTGCAATGCGTTCAACAAATTTGTTTTTTTTCGTCTATTGCCTATTTTTCATGAATTTTTTATTAAACTAATGATTTTTTCATTATTTTCAAATAAGAATTCTTTATTAAATAATCATTATTATTCTTTTGGCTATTAAAAATTATTAATATTCTTTATATATCATTTTTATTCTTTTATATAATCTCTTATATAATAATGATTATTTAATAATGAATTATTATTTGAAAAAAAATGGAAAAAATCATTAATTGAATATAAAATTCATGAAAAATAGGCAATGGAGAAAAAAAACAAATTTGGTGAACGCATTGCACAACTATATAGTAATTCTCTTTAGTGCTGTCAAAAATTGGCGAATTTATGATTTTTTTTCGTAAAAAACTGTTTTTTCCATGAATTTAATTATATGATTGTTTTTTTTTATAAGCTTTTATCCGTTTTTCTATAAACTGATTTTTGTTTGGGTTTGCTTGGGTTATCTACAATGCTCTAATTAAGTTGACTTTTTTTTTGCCAAATTGGACGGCCATTGTCAAAATCGTTTTTTTGGAAACTTATCTGATCAGGCCAGTTTAGTCAAAATCGTTTTTTTTTTTGGAAAGTGATTTGATAAAAATCAAGTGTGAGTACGATGAAACTGACCGGAAATGTTTCGAGCCAAAAACGAACGAAAGCTTTTCCTCGGCAGGAAAAAGAATCGCTCGAGTGACAAGGACTACCCGACGCTTCGTCCGTTCTGTAAATACGTTGCGCAATTAAAATCGTGTCCGTCCGTTCGTCCGTACGACTTTTGGTTTTGTTTGATTGTTGCGTAGGCACGACCGTAGAACGAGAGATAACAAGCGGTACCGAGACGACAACGACGCACGCAACAATCACCCTGCCGCCAAACGTCGAGGTCAGAGTCAAAAAACCATCGAAAGAGAGCGAGATTTCTTTTCTTCACTCGTCTTTCTTTCATCGCTCAGCTCACCTTTTTTTTTATATACAATTCTCGCCATCATTGCGATATATATGTCGAATTAACAAACGCTTTTGCAACTCTGAATTCGTTCGATCACCAAACTCCAAAAACAATGGGGTTGAAAGCTTGCATCTTTGGAATAGAAGGATTATTTTTTTTACTATAGAAAATTGATTGTTATGGATATTCATTATTATGGAAAATCTATTATGGAAATTTATTATTATGGAAATTTATTATTATGGAAATCCATTATAATCGAAATTCATTATCATGGAAAATTAATTATTATGGAACTTCATTATTATGGAAAAATCCATAACTATCGAAATTCGTATATTTTGAACATAAAAAATAAAAATCCCGAGACAAATGAAAATGCAAAAAAAATTTTTCGTGCGAGCGAAAAAAAGAAATTGAAGACAAAAGGAAAATCATTTTCGTTCCAACATTGCAAGCTTCAACGTTATAAAATTCATGCGCACGCACTTTATCCTCGTTACTCACGTGACAATTACCGCGCAGAACAAAAATGTTCTGAACCGAAAATTAAAGCTTCCTCGTTGGATTTTATCGTTTCGTGTTTTTATGAAAATTGAAAAAAAATTCATTTGATTGTTTTGAAACTTGCAGATTAGCGCCGCCGATCTCGCGAACTTGGAGACTGTCCAAACGACAACGGTGACGACTGAAAAATCGAAGACTCCGATGCCCAGATCCGAAGAAGTCGGCTCTTAGGATCCTCGTTACGTCACGACCACGCAACGTTCTTCTTCACCTTTTTATTTTTTTCTTTCCTCGATCTTCCCTCGTCGCGAGCCAAAGCGAACGTGAAAGTAAGACGGGAAGTTAGAGGGAGCGAAAAAATTGACCAGCCACGAAACAGCCAGGATCAGCGTGTACGGTGTACATCGCGACTATAGCTAGAATTTATATAAAACATATATATGCATATATGCGTATGTATATGTATACCAGAGTGTGTCGAAGAAGAAAAACCAAAAAAAAGAACAAACTACTTGCTCTCGCGAACAATAGCGTTGAATATATCGAAGCAATTTATGACTCGATTTTTTAAATCCCTTTTATCGCGTATCGATACTATCCAAATTTATTTTCTTTTTTTTTGTTTCTCGATACGACTTTTTACGCAAACGACAATTGGCGACGTGCTTTTTTATTCAAGTTCCTACCAGAACATATTTTTCGAAAATTTTTCTCGAGACGTAAAGAGGAAAGTTGCAAAAGCATCGAAAATGTTCGATCTAATTTCTCAAATTTACGATTAGCGGTCGAAAATAATTTTTGCAACTTAACAAATCGCGTTTTCGATAAAATTGGCAAAAAAAAAAACGATTTATGATCTCGACTAGGAAAATCAGCTGGTCAGATTTGGAGTGATTTTATTATTATTTTTACTTTTTTATACAATCCTGTTCAAAGGAACGAGCATTAAATCTTTTTTTTTTCCACACACTCTGATATATACATATAGCGATAGATTTTTAAAGTAAAATCTAGATTTATACATTTTATTAGTATTACGAAGCGTAAGCAATATCGTGACGGGTTTCGCTCGCATCGAAACGTGCGAAATTGTTCAGGCGGAGATACAAATTCCAGACGGCGGCGGGAGCAAAACGAAGAAAGGAGCGAATTAAAAAAAAAAGGTGCGAAAGTGGAGAAGGCAAAGTTGCGAAGGGAAGAGACGTCGTCGTACGAGCATCGAATTAGCTTCACTTCCGAGTGGAACAACCAAGGCCTAAAAAGCCTCGAAACTCTCGCATTTATATTTTTTTCAAATCTCTCTTTATTCTTATTTTTGGAAACTTCGGGGCTACGATTTTCCAAAGAAAGTTTGGAACGCGAACTGCGCTTTGAAAATTAACGAAACGCAAAAGGCTTCTTGAATATTTTTGTGAAAATTATATTTTCCTCGCTTCGTTAAGCCCTGAGTGGAAAAAGGTTTTTCTATTTACACGATCAGAGAGAGAAAGCGAGCGAGAGACGCGATTATATTTCTTCTACAGTATTTTACATTCGCGCAGCTCATTCGTGTTCCACGTTCGTTTTGCTTCTCTCCGACGGACCGAGATAACCCCAATGTTAGACTATCGTCGTTTTTTTAATTTGACATTGACAGTTATCGTCGCAGGATTTTCAAATGCCACGAATTTTAAAACGACTTCATTATTTTCGTTGTTGTTTTTTTTCGTTTGTCGATGACCGGAACAAAAAACAATTCAGCCATATCGAACGCGCAAGGAAGCGACGAAATCCCAAGTTCAACGATCGGCATTTTCTTAACACGGAAATCCGAAACGGAATTTAAACGGAATCCGAACGTCCGATCTTTTTTTTTTCGATTTCGAGAGTTAATTACAGGTGGTTCGCGAGAGATATGACTTTTCAAACGATTAAGCATTTCTTGCAGCCCCAAGTCTTTTGCGTATCCCGTAAAAAAGAAACAAAAGAGACGATGGAAGCAAACAACGCATAACCTATAAAGTACATTTTTCCGTTGATATCGCTTGATAGAAAATTATTCGTTCTCACTCCGCATCACGTGACTCGAATGTGCCAGAATTCGACATTTTTTTCAGTCTTGACGCGTTTTCACTAGAAAAAAAAGAAAATCCGGTCCTTACTAACGAGTTTCGGCCGTGTTCACGCGCGCAAATTTGGCTTGATAAAAGTTCGGTATCAAGGAGGGGGGAGGAAACCCTAATTTGATCGTGGTTGTAACGGACCAGCCCACGTGACGGATCGCCATCTTGGATTACGTCACGAAATTCGGATGGCGAATTTCGTGAAAATCTCAGCGAAAGAAAAAATGCGACGTGGGAAAAAAATATCGGGCTTTTAGAAAGACACGATGGCGGCGGTTCGAGATTGAGCCCAAACAAACCCGGACGACTTTTATTCCAAGCTCTTGTTGATGAATTGCGTTCTTCGCGAGATTTCCGGTTCAGATGGAACTTAACCTTAATGTGTAGAACCCGATGAATTTCCATTACGTTGTTATAAGAATTGACTGCCTCCCCTGATTATTCGAAATAACTCGATTATTGTATTTCCGAGAACATCGAGAAAATTTGCAATATTCCAAAAAACAAAAAACGAAAACGCATTTAGACAGTCGCGAACTTTTCGACAATTCGCCGCCGATTTTCTCTTTCGCATTGCCATTTTACGTTGTACAAATTTTTAACGATCACTTCGACGTATCGTGAAGAAAAATAAGAAATGAAAAAAAAAAACAGCTTGACAATCCATACTCAGGAGATTCGTGACAGAATTGTTCGTTTGTGTGTGTGTGTTTTTTTTTATTGTTTTTATTTGTACTTTATTTAATTGCAAAAAGAAATTCACTGCACTACGTATTTCGATAACCGGATGCATTTCGCTTTTCGCAAAATTACAAAAAAAAAACGACGCATTCGCTTATACTTGTCGCGCGTTAATTATTATTATTATTATTTGTTGATCGAACTTTCCGTTTCGACTGTAACGCTGTAATGTTTTCGCCGAAAGTAAAAGCGAGTGGACGAGGACGATAGAAAACTAAAAACCGCGTATGCCTTTGCACAATTCTCCGTTTGACTTCGGGTCTCGAAATCGTATCGATTCGAGCCCGCAGAATTTTCTATGTATTCGCGATGTAACGTAACGTTTTTTTTTCTTTGCATTTTTTTCTCCGAGAGCGATTGTAATTACGGCGTTACGCACGGGAGGAGTCGTCCAACGAACCAAACTTTTCCAAAATATGCGATTATTTTAAAAATCGCATTTTCTACGACAAATTTCAGCTATTCATTAATTTGGTTACGTAGCTGCTCGTAAAGCGAGCGAGGAGAACCGATGCGCCAACGGACGATTGGTGGCGAGTGAAGATACTAATTCGAAACGAGAGCAATCGATCGCTGCTCGATTTCGTCCCGATCGATTTTTTTGAATTTCGATACTTTTTCTCCCCTCCCCCGGTGCGTAACGTCGCAAAGTAGCTTAACCGATAAGGCTAACGTTCTTGTTGATAAGAATAAACGCGGGGCCTCTGTAGATAGATTTTTATTACTTTACGGTATTATCGAATCGTTTCGACGTTACTTCTTTCGTTCGGCCTTCTTTTTCTCTTTTAACGCTGCGTATGGTTCGATCAAAGCAAAACATAACCTGTTACAATCTGGCGTGAAAATTGATTTTCATCGCGCCATTGATTTTGAAAGATTTTCGAACTGTTGAATCATAACGGATATGCGTATCGCAAATTCGAACGAACGTAACGTCACTGACGTGATCGGAATGTTTTCTTCATTTTTTTTTTGTTGAGATATGAAAAGTCCGGATTTTTAACATGACACTGCCCATCGAGGCTCAACGTCTTTCAACGTTCGCTGAAATTAAGTATACCCTATTGTAACATCACCTTTTATCTGAATTAAATGCTTATTTCCGAACTGTTAAAGCCTCGTCGAGTTCATCATCGTTTTTCGCAGTGCGTCTATTTTCCTGTTCCTAGTTGAATCCTTTTCCTTCAATTCCAACCATTTTGATAATCCAACTTCTGTTTAGGCTAGAGAGGTTAGGTTATCGTAACAATGCGATTTTATTATAATCGTTCTCTTTTTATTAAGATTATGGTTTTTTACCATAATGTTTATAATAATTTTTTTAATTGGCGTTACGAATTCTACTCGTAAGATATCCGTGACTCTCATCCATCGAAATTCATCTCAATTTGGGAGTGGAAGTTGAAAAAGAAGCCAGTCGTCGGAAATCATTTATTTCATCATTTTCAGACGTACACCTGTGCAGTTTTCTAAATAAAGACCGATTCTTTACCATTGTCTAAAAAAATATTCTACCAATTCTAACAAATATATTTTTTGGTTTTATGAACTTTAAACATTTTCTACGTGTTTTATAAAATTGTCGGTATCGTTGAAAATTTCCCGGTCTTTCAATAAGACCTTACGTAATCATTTTTACTGAAAAAGTAAGAAATCCTCATTTCCACTATCTTTTTGCTTATTTTTCACATTTCCGAGTTCCTCTTTTGAAAAAATTCTGAAAACGACGTACGTGTTTACTAAGCGTACTCGGGGTAAAAAAATGGTTCGAGTCGTAGAGGACGAGGGGTCATAGACCCGTCGCGTCGTTCTGGAACGACCCATACAAGTTGGTAAGATATATCCTAGAAAACGAGGATTATTGGCATCAGATGGCGCCCGCCCTCGGCCATGTTGGTAGTCTCTGCGAGGATTGTGTGCGTCCGCGTATCGTGTAGAATGCGGAATATCTCAAGAGATCACCGGACGTAAGAGGGAAGAAGTACCAAAGTTGTCAAATATATAATCCTTGTGTAGCCGTCTTTTGATACACGAGCCAAAAGTGTGTGCAAGTTTAAAGCGCGAGCCGGCGCTCTCGCGACATCGACATTTTTCAATTCAAATCGTGCACGATCGATGAGGTGGAAATTTTCCGAGCTTTTGGGATATATATCACGCCCTCGCAACGGCGGAAACTCCTTAGCAACGTTTACCAACGAGGTTCGAAATTACTCTAAAGTTATTATCATCAGCACCCTCGTTATAATCCGCTAATAATCCTTCGATGTTCGAAATACGGACAAGGATTGTATGGCGAAACACCCGACGACGTTTCGAGTCGATGCAATTTATAGAACCAAAAGAAACGATACGACGAAACGCGAAAGATCAAAACCAAATTACACAACGACAATAATAATAATAATAATAATAATAGTAATAACAACAACGACAACAATAATAATAATAATCAGCAATTAAAACGCCCTAACAGAGATAAAGCGATAAAAAGAAAATATAAATTGTCAAAAATCGTAAAAATTAAATTTCGATAAAAACGTCAGCACTATCTCGGCGATAATTAATCCAGATCGGTAAACACGAGTCTTTATCACGCGAAGGATGCACTGACTGTTCGCCGTAAAAATCGTTCGTCGCGCGTTCCGTGCGAACTAGTAACAGACGAAAACGTCTAAAAAAAAAACAAACACGCAGCGTGTAGCTCGAGATTTCTACGATAAAGCGTATATCTCTTTTTTTGTCTCGGACGTGCGATGCGCGGAGTACATATAGATATAGCGGGTTGCGTGCGCCAGCAGCTGAGTAGTGTCGCGGTGAGACGCTGAGTGACGCCACCGAGCTCTCGTTCGCCGAGGGCGCTCATGCGACAGTAACGCCGCTCGTAAAGAAACGGCGAGCGATCGAAACGCTGAGTTGACTATAACGAAGTGGCCCCCCACCCCGAGGGTTATCCGCGAGTTCGCGAGCGGAAGCGCGATCAAACATGGAGATTGAGGCCCCCCCGACCCTCTGAAAACGCGCGGCGCCCTGTATACACGACACACGAAACTCGCGCGTTCTACCTCGACACACACACGCGCGCGCGTGCGTCGCGTAACTATATACATACGTAACAGACACAAAGCCACGAGGGGGGTATTACGGTTAGTGTGTTGATCAGAACTACGTCCCCAGGGTGATCGGGGCCAGTTCTCGGCCAGCCCAAGCCACGAGGATGGAGCTCCGAGTCGGCAACAGGTATCGGCTAGGACGCAAAATCGGGAGCGGCTCCTTCGGCGACATTTATCTCGGTAACTTCTTTTCCAATTCTCCCCCCTTTTGCCTTTCATCCCCCATCGCTCTTCTGTCTCTTTCTTTTTTCGTATGCCACGCTTTAAATATCTTTGTCTCCTTACCTTCTCTCTCTCTCCCACTCGCTCTCTCTCCCTCTCTCTCTCTTTCCCTCTCTCATGCTTGCATCTTTCATCCTCATCAACTTTCCATTTTTCATGGGAAAGATCGGATATCAACAATCCCGATCGTCACTCCCTCTTTCTCACCACAAAGGAAAACGCAAAAATTTGTGTTTCCAGTCCGTCGCTCTTTCCTATTCCTGTACGCGACGGTGTATCCATCTCAGAAATCTTACCGATCCGTTCCTTCCTTGGTCTATGCTGGGATGACGATTCTGTAACCTCGCGTCTTCCCGACAGGCACAAACATCTCCACTGGCGAGGAAGTCGCCATAAAGTTGGAATGCATAAAGACTCGACATCCGCAGCTACACATAGAGTCCAAGTTTTACAAGATGATGCAAGGAGGCGGTGAGTTATCTCCATCCAGGTTTCCTCACTTTCTTCACCCCTTGCTTCTCGGACTAATATTCAGCCTGATTCGTGTTTTCGAAAACGACTGTCACAGGTTGAAGAAAATGGCTGATCCGTTTTGTTTTTCAATTGTCTGGCCAAACGCAACACGCCGGAAAGTTCTGTCCGTCTCTATCTCAACGGATAATGTCGGACAGAACTTTCCGGTACCTGAATAGTATATTGCGAAAGAAGTTTCCAGTAGATGCAAAATATCTGGATAGAACTTTCTGGTAAATCTGAAATGTCTCGTAAGAAGTTTCTAGTAGATGTGACGCGTTCAAAGCAAACCTTTCAGTGAATCCGCAATGTTCACACAGGAGTGTTCAGTAAATCTGACATGCTTTGTAAGAATCTTCTGTTAGACCCAAATGGTTGCATATGAACTAAAAAACGTTTGCAGATCACAGATGATAAAAAGTGGTTAAATTGGAACGTAATATAAATTCTTATTTGCTTTCGTTTATATCCTTTATTCCTCATTTCTTATATTTTATTTTGAAAACTTAAGTATCGAACCAACGTGGGAACCTTATAGTGCGATATTGCCACTTGATGTTCCGTATATTCAACATTCGCTGTTTTCAAGCAAATTCCAATACCCTGTAAACAACTTTGTGCCTCTCAATAATGCATAATTGAAATTAAGCCTTTTCCGTTTAATTTTCAACGGCTACGACAATTACGAATAGGTTAACAATTAGAAAATGAACTTTCGTGTTGCATTGCACTGCGTTTATGGATTGAGCAGTCCGACGAAATGTTCTGACCTTTGCGAAGCATTCTGGTCGATTCCCCCATTTTGGGCTTGCGATTTAAATTATACAAGGACTGATTTTCATTCTGCCTTCCGTCTGATGATTTTTCTCGCAATTACAGTTGGTATACCTACGATAAAGTGGTGCGGCTCGGAAGGTGACTACAACGTAATGGTGATGGAGTTACTAGGTCCTTCGCTCGAGGATCTCTTCAATTTTTGTTCCCGAAGATTCACACTTAAAACAGTTTTATTACTAGCCGATCAGATGGTGAGTTTGAACATTTAAAAAAAAGATTGTCGACAATTCTTTTCATGGGAAATTGAGTGGGAGAGTTGTTACGTAACGAAGAAAGGAAACTGCAGTGAGCAATATCTTCCTTACAGTTGGATAATACAAATGAGGATGATAAAAAGTGATCGTAGCTATAAAAACAAAAGCAAACTGCTTTTCGATTTGTTTTCTACTTCTTCAATGATTACTATCTTTTTAATGATTTATTTTTATTTGCCGCATGACCTTGAATTAATATTTCTTTTTGGAGGGATTTCCGTCCATCCGGATTCAAATCTGTTACCAAACGATTTCTTTCGAATTTTTATTGCGAAAGTATTATTCAGATTTGCTCAAATGAATAATAAACAAAAAATAAAAAAGTACAGTGAAGAAAAAATGGCAAATTAGTCTTTCACATTATTTGTATATTATTTAGAATTATAAATTATAATAAATCATAATAATTAATTAGGATATTATTTATATATTATTTGGCGTCAGCCGAAGTGTTTTTCGACCAGAATCATTTGTGACTGCTTTTGGTTGAAAAACATGAAAAGTTGTCTTTTCTTTGGACGTGTGATATTCTCGAGCCAGAATTTCGTGATTTTAAGAGATGACTCTATTTTTTCTACGTTCCGAAAATATCCATATTTCGAAATGATTACAAACGACTCTTTGAATTCCCAGAAGAGTTTCTCATCGTTTCTCGTCATAGAATTCCCAAGGTAGAAGGGATTCGTATATTTACTCCAATTTTGTAGAATAAAAGATAGCAAAGGCAAGTAGCATCGACAGTCGAGTTTTTCGATTTCGACGCGATTCGTGAAAAATTTGGGAGAATTATAGACCCAAAATGATCGATTTGAAATTTCACCCGAAATTTTGATGAAAAAAGATGTTTTTAAACCAAGGCAACGAAAATATATTTTTCTGGTATCCAATTTTTGGTGTGCAAATTAATGACACTGGAAACCCTTTTTTAAATCCTCATCAAAGATTTACATCTGAAATGATCGAAAATGATTTTAAGAATGATAAGAATGAAGAGAAAAAAAGGAAAACAAAGAGATTCGTATAAAACGTGCATGGTCTGACCTGAACGAGTTTTCGATCAGAAATTATACATTCGGCTCTGAATTCAGGTCGCTCGTAACCGTAATTCACAAATTACAGGTTGAGGTTAGAAATGATAAATTTACGAGGAGTGGGCCGATAGAAACAAGTAATTGCGACCCAGGAAAACGTTTGTCACGATCTTCTTACGATACTCCGAATTCAAAAATCGAATTGGTTTTCGAATCGGAATTCACTTTCTTCGATTTCAAGCTTGAAGGATGGAATGTCAAATAGAATTTTTCTCTTTTTGAGACAAAAATGCAAAATTGAATTACTCGATGGTTAAAGACCCAATTTTCGGGCAAATATTTCGGTAACTGATAAACAACATTTCTTAACGAGGCTTTCGACACTTGAGATTTAATTGTCTCTCTCCCTATCTTGCAATTGCTGAAACGTTTTTTTTCGTTGATTTTCGAAAATTACGAGCTTGAAATTTGCATCGTTGCAACGAAATTTTATTTCTAAAAAGAAAGATTAATTAAAAGATAAAATTGAACGATGAAATTCTCTTTAAATTAAAAGATCAATTAACAGAGAAAAAATAAATGTTTATTTCATTATTTTCTGTAATTTTCGAATCATTTTGTTTGCAGATTTGGATTATAATTACAACTAGATATTTAATTGAAACTCAACGAATTATCGAGGGATTTTGGTCACGATTTTCTTGAATTATTATTTTCGAATTTTTGTACGTTTTTCGAAAAAGTTTTTTCCATCTTTCAGTGAATAACGAAATTTTGGTTTCGAGATTCAAACTCGTGGATCGTTGTTTGGGCTTGTACGATTTCTCTGATCGAAAAACGCGACAATTTTCTCTTTTTTGAAAATTGCGCTCGAACGACGACGTGAAAAGTCCGTTCGAAAAGAAACGGCGAAGCGCAGGTTCGAAGAGTGCCGCGAATCGAGAAACGTTCACGGATCAGCTGTTGAAAATTGATCGAAATTGCTTTCACTGACAGGCGTGTAGGAACGTCGAAGAAACTCGCGTTATGCTCCACTTAATCTCGTTTCACGAAGTGGGTCAGTTTAGTTCTACTCGGCCAGTGGTCATTAAGAACGACTTCCTTTCTTCGAGACGGGAAGTTGGGCTTGCCCGTATCTCGCCCGTGCAACTCGTCGAGAAAAAGAAAGGATAAAAAAAAAAAGAAACATTACGGAATCTCGACTCCGCGTTCGGTAATCTTTTTTTCTCGTGTTTCGTTTTTCGATCAAACTTTGAGATACGAGGCGAAAAAACGGATTTCATTTCGACAGGATTGTCTCCGGGCGTAGACTTCGTTCTTTCTTTCCTCTTTTCTGCCTCCGTTCAAAATGACAATTGTGAAGTCGCCATATTTTTTACGAATTTTTTATCAATGTTTTTTTGGTAATTTTAGCACAAAAAAATGTTTTGTTAAAAACGAAGTTTACGGTTTTTTCGAAATGGACATTTTAAAAATCGACACTTCTTTCCAAAAGAGTCGCCATTTTTTTTACGAATATTTTACAAAATATTTCGTTCTTAAATAAATTCAGCCTAAAAGAATAGTTATTATTTTTAATAATTCACATTTTTTTTGAGTTGGACATTTTTTAAATCGATGTTTCCTTGAAATGAAAATGATAGGAAAAAGACAGAAATAAAAAGAAACATAGGTACTTGCCCTTTAATTTTTAAAATATCACGATCACGGTATCGTTACGATTAATCCTTCGTAACGTCACTATCTCAGTTTTCGTTAATACAAACGGGTTAGTTTTTCAAAAATGAATTTTTCAAAAACCTATCGATCCAGTACGGGTAAAAAAATTCCGGAACATGTTTTTGGCATTCTAAGAGCCGTACGAAAAATCGATTAACAAAAAATGAATGCAAAACGCGTTAAAAAAAATATTCAAGAAACGAAGGTGCGAAAAGATCGTTTTTGTGAGCAAGAAACTGAACTTTGTCAATTTGTTTGATAACCGACTGCAGTTTTCAGATTTCCAGTTTGCAATACTTTTCAGATGGGATCATTAAGGGGGATCAATGAACCGAATAGCAGCATAGGGTGGAGCTGCTGAAGTTCGATTATGAGAAATTCCGTTATCAAACATTGAGACTCACGATTGATGGATGATCGATTTTAGCCATTTTGTTTTTCTCGGTTTCCAAAAATTCAAAATCCGCGCATTTCGCGCTATGACGGAATGTTTGCAGGCGAGGAAAGTTCGAAAGGAAATCCGTGAGGGTGCAATCGACGATAAGAATAATCGTGAGAAGTTCGGAGTCAGAAAAAAAAACGTTTTGCGACGCGAAGTTGCTTGTGTGCGCGAAAAGATTAATCGTCCATTGAACGGGTCGATCGTTGAAGCTTCGCGGCAACGAGTTCTGTCAATAACGACAAACATCAATAAATATAACGCTAGTAGTAAACAAACGATTCACCCTCGGATCTTTCGTGGCTCGGAAAGTCCGAGACGAGATCAAAGTTCGCCACGCGTTGGTCCCCGTCACGCTTTGTTTTGTTCCGTGGCAAGTCGCTGCGACGACTGCTCGCAAGGTCGTTGACTTTGCTCTGTCTCATTCGACACGCCAAATCTTCACCAATCTTTCCGGATGTGGAAAACTTCCATTTTTATGGTGTTTTTTTTTTATGGCTAAGTTTTGTTCCATTTTTCTTCACTGTTGAAAACCGGAAGAGAAGAATGCGATCGCAACGAAGATGACCGGAAGCTTCGCTCAAAAATTCGCATAATTCGGTAGATCGCGATCTTTTGTTCGAAAAAAAATGAAAATATTTAAAAAGAAAGAAAAGTATAGTTGGAAATCGACGTTCGTTTATCAAGGTCAAGGAAAAGAAAGCTACGAACTTTTTTTACGAAATCGAGAACTTCGATGACCTTCAGAGTTACAGATCTTGTTTTTACTGTGAAAATATTATTTGTAATTTAGTCAATGCGTTTTAAACTTAAAGATAGAAAAACCTTTTTACCGTGGTAAAAATAAAATCGTTCCAGGAACTAAAATCGTTCTGATGAGCTCTTGGAGTATTTTTCAAGAAAGGAAATGACGGGGCTGTACCCTTTGTAGTCGCACTTCCGGAGAATTTTCCCTTAGCCATCCCGCTCTGCTTTTTAATTTTTTAAGGAAGAAATCTTTACGAAAAGCCCTCAATATTTTTTTGTTTCATTTATAAATCCAAAATACAAAAGTAAAAATAAAATATTTCCTAAAATGGTGAAAACAGGAAATAGAGGAAATAAGAATAAAAAAGCAGAACATTTTTGTCGCAACGGTGCAATTTCCAAGCCTTCGAAAGTATCCTATTTTTTAAAGCAACTGAAGTAAAATGGGAAAGAGAATTTCCGAGTCCTTTTTTTTCTGTTTGAATATTGATTCGTAACTGTTTTTGAGGATGGTTATTTTTTCTGTTTCCAGATAAGCAGAACAGATTTCATTCACAGTCGTCACTTTATACATCGCGACATAAAGCCGGACAATTTCCTGATGGGTTTGGGGAAGAAGGGCAACCTTGTGTACATTATAGACTTTGGACTTGCGAAGAAGTATCGAGACGGTCGGACTCTGAGGCACATACCCTATCGAGACAACAAGAATCTCACGGGCACAGCGAGGTCAGCAGGAAAAATCGCGAGCGACCGCGTTGCGATTCTAAACATCGCAATTTACCGTTTCTGGCAAAGAAGTTTTGCCCCACTAAACGATATCACCTTTCTTGTCTCACGTTGTATTTTTTTTTCTTCTTTTTTTTTTCTCTTCGTTTGGTTTCGCAGATACGCGAGTATAAACACACACATGGGAGTCGAGCAGTCGCGGAGAGACGATCTCGAATCACTAGGCTACGTTTTCATGTACTTCAATATAGGTAGTTTGCCCTGGCAGGGTCTCAAGGCCGCGACAAAGAGGCAAAAGTACGAAAGGATCTCGGAAATGAAGATGTCAACGTCGATCGATGTACTCTGCGTTGGCTATCCTAGTAATTATCGAAATTACCATTATTTGTTTATTTGCTCGAATTATTTACATCATCGCACTATTCATCACTATTTTAACCTAAAATTCTTTAACGTTCTCGGAATACTGTGAGTTTTTTAATACTTATTGATTTCCATTGCTTAAACTTTTTTACAAGTCAAAGACTTTTTGCTTTATTATAAAATATTTCTTTTTTTTTAACACGTACATTGGGGTGGTGAAAAATGGTTCACGAATGCGATGGAAGATTTTTCCTTTAAATTCATTCTCAAGTTCAATCTTTTTGAGACGTAAATTTTTTTCCAAACTTTAAAAACCTTCGTTCAGTCTCCAATCTTTCAACCGGAAGTTTTAAACTCCCAACAAAATTACGTCAGAAAAAAACTCGATTTATTTTCTATTTGCCCAAAAAAAAACGTGAATTTAAAAATAATTAACTTTTGCTTCAAAAAATTAAATAAAAATAAATTAAAAAATAATTCACTTTCGCTTCAAAAAATTAAAAAAATAAAAATAAATTTAAGAATAATTGACTTTCGCGTGATCAAATATCTACGAAAAAAAACTCAAGGACACAACAAATCGAAGAAACAAAAAAAATGCATGATCTTTGGATAATATATTTAGCGAAAAGATAGTCTCGATATAAAGAGCGCTCCAAACGCTTTTCAGCCCCAGCGTACGTTCTAATTTTCTAATTAAAAAAAAAAAAGAAACTTTTTAGTTCCGTTTTTTTGTGCTGATTCACACGTTTGTTTGGTTCGACAGTCGAGTTCGCGAAGTATCTGAAGTACTGTCGGCAGATACGGTTCGAGGAGAGGCCCGATTATTCGTACCTTCGGCAGATATTTCGTACGCTTTTTCACCAAGAGACCTTCACATACGACTATGTGTTCGATTGGAACATGCTCAAGTTCGGTAACGCGAGGCAGGCGGCACTGCCGGCTGCACAGCAGCAAGTACCGACACATTCGCAGCCAGCAAACGTGGCGCTTCCCGCGGGGACCAATAACGAGCAGGAACACCCATCGAGGTCGGTAAAAGTCAATTTTTCAGAATTCCCTTAAAGACCTTTGTTACATCCTTTTTTTTAGATGATTTTCCACATCCTTTCAATTGGCTCTTCCCAATCCCTGCGCTCATTCGAGAAGTCATTGGATCTTTGTGTTCTTGGGTTGCCAAGAAGCTGATCTCGAAGAGGAAACGAGGCTTGGGAGGATTCTCAACGTTCTTCAATCAGCCCGGCGTCTCTTTGGTCTATAAATAGTTCCCGAGTCATTTTCCGTTCTCCCTTAGAGCGATACACTTCGCGGCTCTATTCTCGGTCCGTTGGGTCAATGAATCGAGAACGAGACAAGAAAGAGCGACGTTCAGTGGCTGAGGAAGGGGCTCGGGGAAGGAGGGGCTTTCGGGACGGAAAACCAGAGGGAGAGATCCTTAAATCTTTCTTACGCACTGATGTGTGCACGATGCACGCGAGAACTTTCTCCCTCGCTCACTCTCGCGTCGCTTCGTGCATTGCTAACGTCTTGCGAGTCCTTGAATTCTAATTATGTACCTCTTTCCTCTGGGAATATTATGACAAGTCTTCTGCCTTCACTCTCTCTCTCTCTCTCTCTCTCGCGTCCGTATTTCTCTCTGCTACTCCCGGTGAATGTCAATTGCCGCGTTTCGAAAGGTGCGAATATCGCGACTGAAGAAACTCAGGGGGGAAAAAAACAACGATCACGCGATTCGACGTTACTCATGAATTTCCCACAGACCGAACGAACGTTTTTCGTAACTTAAACTAATGACTCTCGTGTTGGAAAAATATGCATTTCCACGAGTCTGTTCGTTACTGCATATTTTGTTTTTCATACGAGAACTAAATATTCAAAGATAAGGGGTTGGTGAATTAGGAATTTTCGTTTTTTAAATTCTCGGCTATTTGGCTAGCGGATATTTTTTCACTTACTGGGATAATTGGAAGGGGATGATTTTTTCGTTAGACGATTTTCCGTCTTTGGAACGAGAATCAGTATTTTTATCGTCATTTTTTAGTTTGCTATCAGGCAAAAAATTGAAGAAAATTCTTTTGTCATTTTTAAGCAACAGAAGAAAATTAGACAAATTAATTTGCTATTTTGAAGTAACGCAAGAATATGAAAAAACTTGAGTGATTTGTACAGCTTAAAAATGACAAAAAGGCCATTTGAGTAATTCAAAAGTACGAAGTCTCGTTTCTTTCCAACGAGGCAATATTCATCGTTGTTTTTTCGTCCAATTCAGTCATAGCTTCCAAAACTGGTAACTTCGGAAGGGCAAGAGGGTTTCAAAATGATCGAAGGAGTGAACAATTGACGAAAAAAATGCGTAAAATCCCTCTGTTAGTTGACTCTCGAATTTATCTGTTCCAACCCGGTCCTTATCTTCCAGTTCTGTCCAATCAAAACAATTTTTTCGTATTTCCCATTGTGACCAATCGGTCGTCTAAAAAATTCTCCACTTCCTCGATGCTCGAGAATCGCACCAATGGTGCGTATTTCATAGACGCGTGTGTAAAAATAAAAACTGACGAGTTGCAGGCTTTACACGCGGCAGTGTTTGGCGAACGCATCGACCGCGGTCGATCCAACGGTAGGAACGTCGAGTCGACGTCACAGACATCCGCCGATGGAGGTCCGAGTGGTGCAGGGTGTTGACCAGGAGGAGCAGGATAAGAGTGACCTCCAAGGTAAAATACAATTCTACCAAAAGTTCTGCGCTAGCCAGCAGCAGGCTGAGCAGCGTCGGGTGGCGTCGTCTGGGGTGGCCGGGGGTGCCGTTTGTTCAACGGGGTCTCAACTCGCAACGAGCGCGAATAATTACCAAACGATTGTTCGCGGTGAGGGGACGAGCAACGCTAGCGGCTGCCGATTCAGCACGTTCAAATCGTCGAACGTACGTGGAGTTTGCGAGCGTCGTAACGACGGGGTTGCGAAAAAGCAGGACGGCCCTGAGCACCATTTGGACATAGGTCGACTCGGATTATCGGACAACCGAGAATTGTCGCGTAACGAAGAACTCGGGACGACTGATAATCGTGAATTTTATTATCGAACGGTAACGAGGCTCCGCGAGCCCAGTTCAAACGCGGAGTCTCGTCGCCTCGACAAGCAGAGCTATTTTTTTCATGGGCATAAGACTGAGAAAAACGTAGATCGGGGGTTGGCGAAGACAACAGCGATAAAGGTGGAAAACGAGGAAGACGAGAATCAACCAAGATCAGTAACGAAGCGAGTCCTCGGTAGCGGAGGATCAGAGCTGATGAACGAAGATTCGAGACGCGCAAAGGAGGCAGCACCGACGATCAGCTGTTTCGGTGCGGCCGATCGTGAAAGCGCTTACGAAGCATCGAAGCGTCGTCAACAAACCCCAAATATCTCCAAAAGCAACGAGACGCGTCGGGACTCTGGGAATATCGAGTTTACCGATCGTGAAGGCGAGTTCTTCCGCAAAAGCAGCAACAACGAGCTTCATCGTCGCGACGGTGGAACAACCGCGAGACGACGAAACTTCTCGTTTCGCAGCAAGGGAAAACAGCACAGAAGCCTAGAGTCCCTCGATCGAGACGTCGATTCTCTCGCCATCGAAGCTAAGAGCCTAGATGATCTTCCCGATGAAACTGCCACGAGGGGTATCTTCTCCCATGTGAAACAGCGCAGCCTCGATTCCACGAGGAAAACTAAAAACGTTCTTGATAGCGATCAAAACATAGCGAAAGCTCGAAAGAGACCCGGATTCTTTCAGCGAGTCGGTCGGAGCTTACACTTTTTGCCGCGCGAGCGCGAAACTCGCGAATCACGCGAGGACGAGCGATTCGTCGATTATCCGCAGACCGATCAAGAAAAGTGCGAGTATTTCTTGCGCAGGCGCGGCAAAGATTTTTTTGAAGCGACTTCCGTCGGTGTCTCCAAAAACGAACAGCCGAGATCGGACATTCATTTTTTTGACGAGCGCCCATCGAAGCCTGACACTTCGATAAAGGGTTACCGCGATTTTACCAATGACGATTACGATGATTGCAACGACGAGAGGGAGACCGCTCTACTCGCCGAAAAACCTGATGACCGAAACGACAACGACGCGAAAACTCTCAGTATCGACGATCTCGTCGAAAACCCCCTTGACGATCGTCTCGGCAAAGATAACCTCAAAAATTCATCAACGATCCGCAAATGTGCGAGCGTTGACACGCACGTCACCACCAGCGGCAACAAAGACAGCCTCGAAGTTGGCTATTCCATCAGCCAACTCGGCAGATTGTACTTGCAAAATCTTCAAAACGCAAACCAAACGGAAACCGCTAGAAACGCGGACGTTCGCGATCTCGAGAAGAGAGATTATCTCGAATGGATGAAAACCCCCGATCTGCACGCCCTCAGTCATCGCACCAACTCTACCGAATCCCTTGGGCGTGCCAAACCGCAAGGGAATCTCGATATACTCAAAGGAATCCTACTCGATCTTTTCGTCTGCATATGCATTTGAATCGTTAAAAAAAAACGCAAAAAACACTTTTCTTCCAAACGCATGTATTTGTCACTCCGTTGCAAGCGAAGATATCGAAAGTCGAGGATTTTTGGCGTTTTTGAAAAAATTGTCGATCGTCTTGACACTCGGTGGCAAGAAGACTTCCAGTGAAGACCTCCAGTGAATTCCCAGAAATAACTGATTTTTGAATACTTTTTCTGTCCCTGTTTTTCATCAATTATCAACCATTTAATGGCTATTTTTTAATGGCTGTTTTTTGGCCATTTTAGCTTTAATAGCAATTTTCACCAACAATGGCTTTCATCCTTCAATTCTACACATCGTTTGGGATGAACGATTCTAATGAATCTCCCCCAATTTAAAAATACGTAAATTTTCTCGTGAGTTGAACAAAGAACGCAGGGTTGGTTCGGTTTTTATTTTCTATCATTAATTTGTCAATCTGACCGAGCAATACTCATTTTATCTACAGATTATTTATCACTTTTACTTCTTAATGTCTAATGTTAAATATCTTATTTTTATTACATCCAATTTTGACCAAAATGTCTTCTTTCTGGGTTTCTCCGGTCCATCCTCGAAAATAAGCAGTGCCATGTTTCTTCCGCCATTTTTATGACAGTTAGTCGAGTCTGGTGAGGACATTTTCAAAATCATTAAAGTCATAAAAATTTCATCATGTCCGATCAAGCTATTGAAATTTCTACCCACGCGACAATTTTTCCTCGTTTGTACGTCGATTTCGCTCTTCGATTCAGCTGTCGAGTGACAAATACGATTTCACGATGAAACGTCGAATCCGTACGTCAGATAGACATTTTCGATATGTGGACTATCAGCGAGAAAAAGATAAGCTCGCAGGCCTCACGTTTAGTCAGATAGGAAAACCGTTTCGTGTTGAAATTTGCATCGTTCTTGCGCGACGAAAGTTTTTTTTTCGTTTCGCCAATTTTGTCTTCCTAATCCAAATTCACATCCTGCAGGCTGCGGATATTTTCACGATGAGAACATTGTTCCTGAAAAGTAAAAAAAAAGTTCATTAAATCGTGTAGCCTGAATGAGCCAATGTGAAGTTCGGTTTTTCAAATTTTCGATACTTTTTCATGCAAATTTCAATCGTTTCGTTTTCAAGCCTTTGGGAGATAAAACTTCGATAAGCGATTACAGCTATATCGTTATACCTACTATTACTATTATTTTTACCTACACCCACTCGCCCACACACACACACACACACATATATCAACGCGAATACGTGTAATATAAGACACAAAAGCAATAATCGTATTTTTTTCTCCTCGTTTTAAAGTTAAGGCAAAGTAGAAGATGTACCACGTGACACGCGAGGGCGAGACTTCTGAAGCGTACGAACTGAGATTTCTCGAAGACGAATGAATTTTAGCGTAAAATAAGGGAACGAGCCCCTGCGTCCGTGAATTTTCAAGAGCTCGATGATCCGTTCTTCGAAATCGAAACAACCGTCTACGAGAAAACTGCATTCGAAATTTCGCGAGGTTGTGTCTTCTGCTCGGCCTCGAGAAACGGAACAACGAAAAATCGTTTTATCACGAATTCACGAAAAACAAAAAAAGAAAGAAAAAAGGGAAAATAGTTCGTATCGAAAAGTCACACTGGGCGTGATTTTCCGAAGCTGTTTCCTGGTTCTCCGTCAGAACTTCGTTGTTCCCAGAAAGTCCTTAGGTTAAAAAAAAAACGTTTTAAAAAATAAGAAAAAACACGCGACTTGTGTGCGCGAGCCAAATACCAAACTCACCGCGTAGCCGACGATCCAATTAAAGCTTTGACGATTATTCGTTTACTCGCATATTTTTGTTTTTCGTTTTTTTTTTCTTTCGTTTCTTCCACTCTTCGCACATCTCCGTGTACATAAAATTGTCGTACGAGATTGAACGAGCGGAAATCGATAAATTGTCGTGATAATTAGAATCGCGAATTGTCCTCTTAACTTCGATTATTTTTAATGCTACTTACGTCCGTCGACGAGAGAAGGGAAACGATACGACAATGCACAAAGAGACTGATTGTTTAGTGTTGATGACACGGCCATAAACCGATTACGTAATTGGAGAATTTTTGTTCCTTTTTTTTCTTCTTTTGCTTGTTTTCGTTTTAATGAGAAAACTCGATGTTTCGAAAGTCTCGATTTGGACACGTGACTGTCAATCGCGAACCGTTTCGCTCACCAATACTCAACGCATGATCACTGAAGGGCCATATCGGCCTTTTTTTTTTAGCCACGAAAACGACAATATTAAGTAGAAGAAATATGCGAGCGTGACACGTTTACGTTAAAAATACTTAACGATTATTCTCGATAGTCTTTTTGTGTTTAATCCTTTTTTTTTTTTCGTTTTGAAAATATTCGTGTTCGTATTGGACCTGCGGCACATGTAATATGGGCGAGCGGATTACACGAGAGATTTTCGATCATCGGAGAAACTCACTCAATCCTTAGTCCACTCTTCGTTTCATCGATTTTTCATCCGTTCGTAACAATCGGAATGAAAAAACGATGAATCGCTTACTTTTTTTCGAATATTCGGATATATCGATAAAAAAAGCAATTTTATAAACGTAACAGCTCGTATTCGTAAACCACTGAATATTTTTTCAATCTCAATAATAATTAAAATTCAATTTTTTTAATCGTAATAATGAACATATAAAGAATATATTTATTTTTGAAAATACACGAAAAAATGCATTTTCAAAAAGACGAATATGTTTGATACTTCTGGGATATACCGAAAAATAGATTTAATAAAATGAATGAAATAAATATAATAAAAATATGAAATATATACTTTTTTCAAATATATCGAAAAATATATTTTTGAAAGTAAATATATTTTGTATCTTTGGCGTCCAAAAAGTATCATGTAGAATTTCGGTAAATACAATCAGCTTCATTTCAGTCGTAGCTGTTATTGCTTTAAAGTCGTTTTTATTTTCAAACGTGGCTCAGGAACTGTCAAAATCGTTCGAATATTTGAAAAATGAAGATAAATTGATTTTTTTTTACTTACGTATATCTCAGCTATCTCTGCTGTAAAATTGTATATACGCAACATTTTTTACTCAGGGAAACTCATTACTCGATGAACTCGCGACGATTTAAAAAAATGAAATTGGAGTAATCACGCTCGCCTGTAAAAAAAAAGAATACTATGGAAAATCGTTCACTGCCAGTTTTACTTAAACGTTTCTTTTTTTTATGGGATCAGTATTTAGTGTATATTTTTGTCAATTATTTTTGCACGGTTACCAATCATCGGATCATCGCGACGTCTCATCACACCGCCATCTACTCGTCGTTTCATTTTTAATCTATTATTCACGAGCACTCTTTCTCTCACTCCCTGAAAATCTTGATTTCTCTCTCTCTCTCTCTCTCTCTCTCTCTCTCTCTCTCTCTCTCTCTCACTCTCTTGATTTTAGTCTCCGTCGATTCCATTCTTTCGATTTCCGGTCTCCGTGTCATCTATTGTATACAGCCTGTTCTATATATATATTATTATTTTTTTTTCGTTTGTTTGTTTTATTTTTCTCGATGATGATGAATCAGACGAAAGTTAGAAATAAATGTTTTTCCATTCAAGGACTCGTCTTTGTTTATTTATCTCACTGCACAACCACACGATTTATTTTCGTAAATCCTTATGTAAAAAAAAACAAAACGAACTCTTTTCTCACTTGGCTTGAATGGAAAAACCTTCCTCCCTCCTCGAACGAAATTTTTCGTGAACTCGAAAACTCTCGGGATCGTCGTAAAAAATTTAATTGTCATTATTTTTGTTATTCGTTTTATTTATTTATTTTTCTTTTTTGTGGCAAATTTTTCTAACATCTTTACCAAACCATCCGACAATTCAGTTTCGCACTTAATCCCCCCGTTGATAAGTCTTTCGTTTCGACTCTCGTTTTTCGCGAGCTTGCATTTTTTAGATTTCTTCTTTTTTTTCCATTTGATCGGCCAAGAGTGAAAGAATTCCATTCTCCTGCGAAAATCGTACGATCATTTATCCTACTCATCGTTACGATAAAAAAACGTGTCTTCGTGCGAACTGTCGAAGGATTTTTCGCGCAACACTTTTTACGACCCTCTTCACGTTTTACACTTTTTGAATATTTATATTTATACTGAGTGTCTTCCGCTCGTTCGACACACTCGAATATCTTCGAATCTTCATACCGGAATTTGTTTCGGATAAAACACAAATGGATTCAGGATTTAAAAAAATTTAATTTTTTAATGGTTTGAGGACTTTTCAAAAATAAAAATTTCAAATAAAGTTTTCGATCCTAAAGTTTCTCGAAGGAAATAAAAAACTCAAAATATTGAATATATCTTGCATCACGAAATCGTTTTTTTGAATCTGAAAATACTGGATAATATCTTACATCACGAAACCATATTGTGGATTGAAAAAAATTTGGATTATTTCCTGCATACCGAAATCATTTTGCAGATTTAAAAAAAGAAAATATCTCGCATTCTTAAACAATTTTTTCGCTAAAAAAACACTTTCGTATTAATAATTTCTAAAAAATCTTACCGATCAATAATTTCATATATTCGAGTAGGTCGATTCGATATGGAGCCTATAAAAATCGCGTTCGAGCATCCTGGTCTCTTCGGGAGTGTCGAGATTATTTTTAATATTTCAAATTAATATTACTTCGTGTTTTTTTTATTATAAAATATTATTTAATTGTATATAAGTATAAAATATTATTATTATTTTTTTAAATAATTTCGACATAAAAAAAAGATCGGTGGGTATGAAAACGTTACTTGAGCTGGTGTGCGAGAGTTGTGAGCCTAATTTATCGTTGGGACTGCGTCTTTCGTTTTCCTTTTTTTTTGTCCGTTACCGTTCTGAGTGTCGTTTTTCCGTGTAGCGAGTACACTGTCTTTCAGAAGTAAAAAACAGTATTAAGAAAAATGAAACCAAAAAAATCCCACTCTCCGGACTTCCTCAGTCATTTCGGAAACTCTAGATTTCTGATATCCGATTTCAATTTAATCAGGAAAATGTCAAAGAACGGATCGATGAAAATTGTTCGATTGGAAATAGGAGCTCGATAAGGGAGATTGATAAAAAAGAGTGTGAGGAGAACGAAGCATGTAAACCTGTCGTTCCCTTATTTAATTTTTTTTTCTTCATTTTTTGCTCATCCCTCGAGTGTTTAAAATTGACTGCCAAATTCGAGGAAACGATCGAAAAGATCGATATCCTTCAAGCGAATGTGCACAAAAAGCATAAGGAGGTTTTCTCTTTTTTATGTCCTTTTTTTTCTCTCTTCCTCTTTTCGTGCCATCGTTCCTCTTAACCAGCCTTTTCTTCCCATTCACTTTTTACACCGTTTCTTTTTTTGTCGTTTCTTTTCTTTTTGTCTTTCATATCCCGGCGCGATTGATCTTTCTCCCGATAATTGTTTAATGGGCGGGCAATTTATCTTGCAGGTACCGGAACGGAGGCCCACGAGAGACGAAGAGTCAGCATAACCGGATTGCCCAGAAGCCCTGCCACCATTTCCGCTGCCGAGATGCTACAGAAACTCAAGTGAGTTGCGTTTCGAAAAAATGAAAAAAAAAAAAAGTAAACATTCATTCCGTTCACGAATCCACGCTTTGAAAGTTCTGGACGTTCTCCAAAAGAGGACTTCGTCGAGTTTTTTTTTTTGACGCATCGAAGGGCATTTCCGGATTCATTCGAGAACACTTTTCTGAAAAACGAAAAGGGGAACATTGATTCTCTGAAGCGGCTAATTTTCAGAATTTGTTAATTTGATTTTTAAGATCGTAGGGATCAATTTGAAACGAAAATACGAAAAACGAATCAACAGTGTACTTCTGGGAAGCGGAAACTGAATTTCGATCTGAAAATTTCTGTAGAGCTTTCTTTTAATGTTTTGAGGGAACCCTTGAAAGGATTTTTGGCGACTCGCTGTAGTTTTTGAAATATTAAATTTTGAAGTTTTTGGCGGAAAGGATTTTTGGTGACTCGCTGTAGTTTTTGAAATATTAAATTTTGAAGTTTTTGGCGGAACGGATTTTCGGCGACGCGCCGTAGTTTTCGAAATATTACATTTTGAAGTTTTTGAGGAAATTTTGGAAAAGTCTCTCATCCTTACTCCGACCGAGCTGAAATTTTGCACAGACTTTGCTTTAATAATCCAAGAGAACCCTTAAAAGGATTTTTGACGTCTAGCAATACTTTTCGAGATTTGGGTGCGTTTGGGTTTGTTTGGGTTTGTTTAGTTGAAGTGCAGTAAAATAATTGACTTTCAAAAATCGATATTCCGAAAGCTACGACATGTTGTATTAAAAATCTTTTTAAAGGATTCCGTAAAATATTAAAACAAAGGGATTCGCCAAATTTCGGATAAAAATTCGGTATCCGCTTTTTGGAAGTTTATCTCGAAATCGATATTAAAAAATCATTTGTCAAAAAATCTTATTTGTAAAAAAGAAATTGATATTCTATTTAAGTATTCGTAACAAAAATGATAAAAAAGTAATTTGCTATGAATATTCTTTTCTTCATGCTCTAAATTAATCAAAACAAATTTTGTGCGTTTCCACAATAATTGGTATGAAGATTTAAAATCACGTGTTTCCGGTATACGCTTTATTTAATCGTTTATTTTTTTTCATGATTTTTTTTTCGAGGAGATCCATGGGGAAAAGTTGATTATAGGAGCTTGTAACGGATCATTTCGCTGGACCATTTTCCTGATCATTGAAGTTGTCATCATACATGCAGTAAGAATTCTGGAGAATGCCCTTCGATAGAAAGTACATGCATGCACATACGGGGAAAGATATTTGGGGGACGGTACCATTAAATTCATTAATGTATGTATTTCATTTGTACAATCAATGTTCTCAAACAATTACATTTTTCGTTGCACAATTCAGTCCGAAAATTTACATTATTCTGTACTTCATCAAAATATGAATTTTTAATTTCAATTCGCGATAGAAAGAAGTTAAGTACCTCGTAAACGTGTCGTCGATCAACGTATCGATTAATTAGGGAAACACAACTTTCGTCGCTAATCTCATTAAACATTGATGCGCATAAAGTATTTCGATACCATCATTTTTCGAAATTATTCAATCTTCCGATCCATCAATCGTTGATATTTCGTTTCGAGAAAAAAAAATGAAAAAAGTGAAAGAAAAAACCCGGGCAAGTGCGAGTAGGACTCGCCCACAGAAGGTTCCGTACAAATTTGTAGGTACATATAAATCGTTCAAGAATCCAGTCTCACAGTTTTTTCCGAGTTTTTTTTAAAGATTTAATTACAATTGTATAGTTTTGAGATTTTTCCCTACACTTGTAGTATAAGACGTTATTACTTGCCAAATCTCGTAATTTCAACGGAAAATAGATTATAAATTTTAATTCCCTTGACAGTTGAAATATACCTTTTTTTTATGCATAAACGGCCGTATTTTCTTTTTACGGTAACTTAAAAGTTTGATTTTTCAGAACTCGAAGGAACAACAAAGTGATCTTATAAGGTTTCCGTTTTTTTCCGGTTGAGGTACGGAACCCTAAAAATGAAGAAAAAACGAAAAAAAGCACGTTTCTCTTGTTTTTCTCCTTTTTTATCAAAATCGTTTTTTCAACTATCAATAAATTTGTATTTTTTAGCGAATTTTTCTTTTCGTACGATCACGTGGTACAATACGAATATATATTTTTGAAATGGAACACTAGAAGTATGCTTTATTTACGAGACAATAGAAAAAAAAGAAATAAAAGATTAAATTTTTTTAAATTAAAAAAGCGCCTTGAATAATCGAACAGTGATGTTTTCAATGTAATTTTAGGTGGTCTTCCGTGGGTCGAAAAACTTGATGCAACGTCACGATCTCTCGCTCGGCTTGTTCATACCCTCTCTGTCGATTTTCTCATCCCCATTTACACACGATTGTAACAAATATGAGCACATAGTAGTTTAAACGAAAAAGGCTGGTTGTCGTTCTGTACCGTGGCATGGTAATAGCTGGGTTTTCTTCATCCATCAAACACGAAAAAAAAAAATTAACATTAAATGAAATATTTTCATTAACGATTTTCCGGATAAGCGAAGAAAATTTGGGTCTCGCTTGTGATTGGTCGAAATTAACGCTCATTGCTAATTTTGTACTTTGAAAAAAAAAAAAGAAACGTAAATAATGATTGGATCTATGCATGGACTTTGGGGTCTGACTGGTATCGAGATTTTTGAATGTGCTTCCATCTGAATGTTTCAAAGCTCTCGCGTACACAGCGCAAAAATGAAAAAATTAATAAACCGCACCGATTCAATAAACGAAGAGAAATATTTCGCTGTTTTTCTAAATTTCACGCTTGTGTGTCTCTTGCTTCATTTTTTCCAGGTAAACTGTGAACGCAAAGAAATCTCTAAATCTAGTATTTAAAGAAGAGAAAAAATTAATAAAAATCACTATGCAAGGGAAAAGCGAAAAAAACGTGCACCCTTAAGTCCGGGCGTTAATCGTGTAAGTGGTGAACATTTGGTATTTATATGTTCACGTACGCGTGTACAACTTCCGGTGGAAAGTACGGATAGACTCGTCCCGATTTTTCCAATAAAAAACGTCAGAAAATTTATGGTTTTAGTATTTTTCTGATTTTTCTTTAATTTATAGTATTTTTCTAACTTTTCTTTAATTTATAGTATTTTCCTGATTTTTGTTTTAATTACCAGTATTTTCCGATTTTTTTTTGAATATCCTAGTATTTTTTAAATTTTTGTTTTAATTTCTAGTACTATTTCTTATTTCTTCAAATTCCTAGTATTTTTCGGATTTTTTATTGTGATTCTGAATTGCAGTGAATTTTTCAAAAATTGCACTATTTTACGAAAAATTTGTGCAAAAATTTGAAAAAATGTCCAATGGCTAATTGATATTGAATTTTGGCTTATACGATTCCCTTAATAAAAAAAATTGTCATTTTTCCATTTACTCTACGAATTACTGGCAGTTCCATAGGCGTACGAAAATCAATTTTCCAGTGTTAAAAAAACTGTATAAAACGAAAAAGAATACTTATTTTCTTTTATCCGTATCAAAGATTGAACTTTGTCCTATTTTTGGTCTGTCCCTATTTTCCAATGGTCGATTCGTTATACCCACTTTTCTCGACGAAAAAAGATGACCGAGCGAGTGAAAATCGAAACGAATACTTTCGAGTTGTCGTTGTCGCGAATCAGCGAAGATTCCTGTGGCACGGTACAGAGAACTGCGTCCGAAAAAAAAGATTCGAGATCGAGCGAGAGAGTGCGGGAGAACAAAACGAGAGAAATTCAATATTAAACAAAAAAAAATCAAGAAACGGAGTTTCGTCAAATTTTTTCATGCTTCGTCATCAAAACAACTAAATGATCGAGTTATCGAGCGACGTAACCCAAACAAAGCCCAACAAACGCTCGAGCTTTTTCATTGATAAATAAATAAATTTACAAATAAATAAATCAATTAAAAAATAAATAAATTGATGAAAATAATTTAAAATTGAAACGAAGTAAAAAAAAACAGTCGAAGCTCCGTTGATCGTCGATATTCTCGACGACACGAAAAAAATCGAAGAATTATTCGGAAAAGTTTAGAAAATCGATGAAGGGAGGATAAAATTTAAACTTTTGGTTACCCTGTGTCTTTTTGTTTGTTTTCTCGAAATTGTCATCACGCCGAGTAGATCAACACCCGAAAATAGGAAGCCAAGATGGAAAGTAATGCCGGGTGCGCCCTAATGTCGCTGTTTATCTGTTATCATCATCATCGTCGTCATTATTATTATTTTTTTTATTATTTTTTTTTATCTTTTTAATTTTGGAAGCGCCATTGCGACGCCAACGGGGGCGCAGCCCAGTCAAGCGGCGGCCAGACGGGCAAACGCTTCAACACAACAGGCGAACGATCAGGATCCTAATCAACAGCACGCCGCGCTTGCCAATCGTCACTCTTCCCTGCGACCGGTCGCTCGCTCCTGTCGCAAATAGTGATTTCGCAAATAGTGATCCGGAAAAATAAGAAACAAGAAAAGAAAAGGATCGACGACGGATCAAGAACGTGAAGAAAAAAAAAACCAAAGCACGTGCCTCATGAAACGTGTTGAAGTAACGGAGAAAGCGAAAAAGAGAAGAAACGCGTTCGGTGGACTCACAAAAAAAAAAAAGAAACAAAAACTCTACGTAAATCTTCTCACTCAAGCGGAGCGCTCTCTTTTTATCCACTGTTTATCTAACCTCCAAACCCAAACGCAAAAACTCGTTCCCGTCTCTTTTTTATACGTCGACTATAAACGCGATCGATCCAGATCGAGGATTGATCAAACTTCAAACAAACAAAAATCACGATAAGAAAAAAAAAACAAAGCTTGAATGCGCGAGAATGTTCGATCGCCCGGGAGACTTCCGGTATCGAGAGACTCTGAATGTTGCCTGTAATACCGCGATCAAAGCTTGCGTTAGGTGTGAATGTCAAATATTCTACGTAACAATATACATATTATTATTATTATTATTATTATTATTATTATTATTATTATTATTATTATTAATATTACCGATTACCGTTCTTTACCGATATAGCCCCGAAATACACGAAAAACGTAACGCGAATATCGTGTTTCGCTCGCAATTTAGACTTACGTTTCTCTTTTCCCCTTTTCGTTTTGTCGCACCGTATTTCGTCCATATCGAGGCAACGCGGATTTTTTTTTTTTGGGGGGGACGCGGGGATATTTTTTGACGCGATTAACGTTTTGGATATTCGCGAAAGTTCGTCGCACGAAAATTGAAAAAAAATTGGGGAGGAATGGCATAATTCGATTTAACGAAAATTTAATAAAATGGAAAATAAATTCGATAGTTAAATTGGCAATTAAATGAAAATTAAATTGGATAGTTAAATTGGCAATAAAATGAAAATTAAATTCGATAGTTAAATTGACAATTAAATGAAAATTTAATTCAATAATTAAATTGAAAATTAAATTTGATATATCGAGACCGTTCCACTTGCACGACGATGACGAATTTTTTCCTTTTCGATTCTCGAGACGCACGTTCTTTTTTTGCGTATGTTTTGGACGAGACAAAACTTACTTTTGACTTTAGTCCGCGCATGTGTTTTTTTTTACTATTCTCCATTATTCTTCCGCATTCCTCGTTGAGGCAAAGAGGAAACCGATTTGTTCATGTGTACATAATTTTGTATTTAGAGAGTATAATCGAATTCTTAGTTTGTTCTTTTTTTATTTTAATTTCTTTTCTCGTTCAAGGCTGATGAAAATGAAACACACGACCGGAAGTACGTTACCGGGAGTTTGACCCGTCGATATATCCGGTTTTTCACATTTACGAAAATTATGTTTTATCAACAATGCCATGATTTGGACGATAGGATAATTTTCGTTTGGGTTTGTTTCTCACTCTTGCGAGAACGAATCCGAGTCATCCAATAATGACCAGCTGATGCTGAAGAAACGTTTCATTTCCGGGAATCCTGAAATCCAACGGAACGATATTGCTTGAAAAATTTCTTCGGGGTCAAACGAGTCAATCATTATCACGGATTTTTTTTATCCTCGTGAATTCTGATTTCTCCAAGTGCACTTTTCCAAATTTCTTCAGTTTTCAGGAGCTCCCTTAAATCTTCAGCGCAAAGAGAAAAATTCATCGTTTTTCCAAGGAACTGTTGAAATCGATTTTGATCTTTTCTCCGTGAAGATAATGCCTTGGAATTGGGACTTTGAACAATGAAACTTGAAACTTCAAAACAAATAAAATTTTGAACTTCAACTAAATCAAACTTTGAACTTTTTTTAAAGAAACTTCGAACTTGAAAAATAGAACCTTGAAAATTGAAAAATTGAAAGTTGCAAATTAAAAACTTGGCATGAAAAATTCAAGCTTGGAAGTTAAAAAATTGAAAGTTGAAACTTAAAAACTAGGAACTTGAAAAAAAAATCAAAACCTGAAAAATTGAAACTTGGAACTTGAAAAATTGAAACTTAGCACTTGAAAAACTGAATTTGGCGCTTCATAAAAAAAAAGTCAAAATCTTCTAATATCGATCGTAAAAATATGGAGTTCCCTCGAATCCTCTTCCATCCAGTCCACTCCCAGTTCAATGAAAAGTGGCGTTAGATAATTCGTAAACTTCCGCCCTGATCGCCGATTATCCGGCCGGACGTACTTAGAGGGCTCGATCGTATCGTTGTATATTAATTTCTCTTACGACTTCACTTCACTACCAAAATCCATTAATTTTTTCACGACAGCTATATTCGTTTCGAAGTCATGTCCCTCGTTGTGTTTTTCCTTTCTTCTGTTGTTAGCCACTTTGCAAATGTAATCCCCGTTTGTATTCCCGAGAAGACGAGAGCGAAGTTTCCGAACTCTTCGTGAGAGACGAGAGAACACAATATTCAAAAAAAAAAAAAAAAACACTGCCAGCGTAAGAGCGAATTGCGCGACGCGCCGAAGATCTCATCGCGATTGCATTTTCATTCGTATCGTAATCCCGAATAGATCGCAGAATTAACGAGGTACATATTTCGTATTTCTCCTTTTCGCGTATCAGCCTCGATCCTCCGAGCTTTTGTAAGATTCTGTTCTTTTCTTTAAACCGTTCGAAAAATTATTTTTAAAAAAAAAAAAAAAAAGAAAAAAAATCGACGCTTCGTGTTTGTACATTTTACATATTTTTTTTTTATCGAGCTAGAAAACAGCCTCGTCGAGCGGAAGCGATAACGGAAAATAATTGTAATTCTCATTACTGGCGTAATCGATGATCGACCGATCGAAAAAACGAACGGCGCATCGATTCGAACCATAAATTTTAAAAACCAAAAAAAAAGGAAAAAAAAAACGAGAAATTTGGTTTTTTCGATCGATCGTGACATCAGCTTTTTGATCCCAACGACTATTCCCCCCGTCCGAGATTGGCGAAAGAATTTTTCTTATTCTTTTCTTCACGCCAGTTGATAAGAATTTTTCGAGCCTTCCACGGCCTACAGGAAGAGTCTTGAGATTGAGAAGAGAACAAGAGAGAGTGAGAGAGAGAGAGAGAGATGTAGAGAAAGTGTGCGAGCAATTTAGATAGCGAGAAAAAAAAACAAAAACAAAATAATGTGTAATTCGAGAAAGAAAATTCCCTCGAATTTTCTCTTTCGAGACTATTTAGTGGCAATGGCAATGACGCGTTTTTAATGTATAACCGCCTGTAACGAATCAAACGGTTTGTATATATTATATACAATTTGCGATGGTAGCCAAGTTTAAGGAGTTACGCGTTAAGGAGTATATATAAATGAAAACAAACAAACAAAAAAACTACAAAAACTTGTTCGTACGCGTAAAGAGAGTGATGACGCGTGTGCGACGCTTCGAAATCGTACGAAAAAACAAAAAAAAAAAAGAAACGATCGAACGTGTGCGCGGAGTGTTCGAGCGAAATGAAAAACAAAAAAAATACAAAAAAAAAAGGAACTAACGATTAATAAAAAAAATTGTAAACCCTTTGTACACTATGAAACGAGAAGAAAACCTCAAAAAAAGGGAGTGAGAGAGAGTGAGGGAGAGCGATGAAGAAATGCAGTAAAATTGACGAGCTTCGTTGATTTCGCATCGACGAGGCTTCGAAGAAGAAACGTTTCCGTTTTATTTCTTTTTTTATTTCGATCGGTTTTATCACGTGTGTACGATGTGACGTATCCTTTCAGTTCTGTGCTGCTTTTCGCGTGTGATTGATGGAAAAACGACAAAAGAAAAATACGGAGAAACAATCGAAAGAAAATTGACGAAAATGAATTTGCGCCGTTCAGTGCATCGCCGTTGACGATCTTATTTTTTTTTTCTTCGTTTCGCGAAAGTGGCGTTGACGAATGACAAACGTGAATTCGTGAATGCGTTTCTTCGAGAGATTGAAAAAAAAACGACGAGAGAAAACTCCGTTTGTGCGCAAGCAAAAACGTACTTTGTGTAAATTCGTCGTGTAATTATTTTCGCACGAAGTTAAATATTTTCAAGAAAAAAAACGCGAGTAAAAGAAGATTAACGATTAACGGAGAAGAACTAAGCAATGATAAAAAAAAAACAAGAACAAACACAAACGCCTTCGAATCCATGTCAAAGATTACACGTACAGTAAAGAACGAACATACAAAACAAAAAAAAAACAAAGAAGAAAAGTCGATGCGTCTCGAGAATTGGAAAACGAGCGTACGATTGATGCCATCTTCTAATTGTGCTATTTTTGTTACATACGTTTACGACCATACACGCCCGGTACGAAAAATTGCATTAACGAGATATTTTTAATGTCCACTCGCGCGGACGAACGAAACTAAGTGAGAAATCAAAGCGTCTCCTCGACACGGACGTTTCTGATATCCGGTGGAAGATAATGAAGAAAAAAAACAAACAAAAAAAAACATTTGTCTTCTGTCGATTCTTGTGTCTTCAACACGCTAGAAATCCACCGTCCACCGGCAAGTTGACTCCGTTTATCATGGAACTCCGCTCGCTGAGTAGAAATACCACCGCGTCCACCACCTCGGAGATCTCTGTCGGAATCGCAAAGAGAAACGTTATTAGGTTATTACTGATACGACCTGCCTGCATCGTTAATATTCGCTTGCTAAAATGTAAATATTCACACAGAGACGATTTCTCGTTACTCGAAAAAAACGAAAAGAACGCATCCGTCCGATATCTCTTATCTCACGCGTCTCATTTTAAACCTTTTTTTATAACCCTCAACCCGTAAACGTGGGTCGTTTTTGCCTGACCCAAAATTTCATTCCGCAATTTCCTCGAACGTATAATTATGTAATTATAATTAAATAATGAATTATTAATTAATTGTTCATTTATTTTATTTTATATTTATTTCCTACGTGAATGTAATATTTTTTTCTGTAAAGAGCAACATTTCTCCTTTGAGAAACTGCTATTGAAAAAAATTTCCCATCATTTATACCTACGCTATATTTTTTTAGAAAAAAACAAACTTTTTTCGTGAATTGCCCAATATGTGATGAAAACAATATATTAAAAATAAGAAAAATAAAAAACAAGTATTTTTCCTTGAAAAGTATGTTCCGAAGATAAACCATGAATTTTTGCAGATTTAATAATAAAGATTCATTGTTGAGGAATCGTGGTTTAATAATTTCGAGTATCTCGTACTCGCGTTTCTATGCAGCGTAATCGCTAGAAGATTGGTCATTTTTTTATCAGCGCGATTCGCGTTGATAATATTTGAGGTTAATCAGATAATCGAAAGCGATTAAATGACAAAATAGAACGAATGTTTTTTTTCTATCGATGTAACGAGAAGTGTCTGTGTATATATTTCATCGTGTTGGCGTAGGTCGTTTTATTCCGAGGTTATCTGTTACGGTGTCAAAAGCTCTTTATCATTGACATTGAACGTTTTTGTTTTCTTTTTTCTTATCGTTGAATTCTCACCAGCGAATCTTCCGAGAGGAATTTTCTCGAACATTTTGCGAGCCTTCTCGGGATCACTCCAACCCAATCGACCCATGGCCGTGAGTACGACCGTTGGATTAACACTATTGACGCGGATATTGTGCGGGCCAAGTTCCACAGTCAGAGCTCTGAAATATACATTTCGAGCAACCTTCACTCACGAGAGAGAGAGAGAAGAGGCTTCAGGCACTTATCGGCGACGATTGGCTTGTTCACTAACCTCCTACGAACTTTTAATAAAACATTTTGTCGTAAAATGACTATTGATATTTGCTTGCTCGTTTCAAAATCTTTGCAAATTGGAAGGTCTTTATCAAACCTACTTTCGGATAAAAATTAGAAGTTCTTTCGAAACCCATTTTTCGATGAATTAAGGTTATTTTCGCCGTTACAATATGGCCGACATCGACCACTATCGACGCATACTGATATATTCTTAAAAATCGTTTCAATCGCGATCTAGAGTTCAAAATCTTAGTATCGTTTATGTGACATCCGAGAAGCCATATTTGGGCCCTACGTTCCCAATAAAACGTATAAAAACACTACAAACTTCGTGAGCATGTCAACGGCTCCTTTGGAGGCGCTGTACGCAGCGTGATCGCGAATGGCGGCTTGGCCTGCTTGTGACGACAGGTTGACTATGCTGCCACCTACTTTGCGTCGTATCATGTCGCCCGCGACGACTTGTGATATGTTGAAAATGGCGGCAACGTTTACGCTGAAAGTTGTGTCGAATTGTTCCTTCGTGAGCGTGAGAAATGGACCGAGACAAGCGACACCGGCATTGTTGACCAACAGGTCGATCGGTAATACACTCTGCACGGCCTTTCTCGTTGCTTCCCAATCTCCGACATCGACCGAGATCACTTCGATATTCGGATCTTCTCGAACGAGATCGCTCAGCCCAACTTTATCCCGCGCCAAACCAATCACCTTACCTTTGTACTTTGACAATCTCAGCGCTATTTCTTTGCCGATTCCTGTGGAGGATTTTACGATACTGCAAAAATTGACTGCGGATTGAGGTTAGTTTTATGCTTTCTAGTCTAACCGTATATGCATTTTCAGGTTATGTATTTTTCGTATATGTATGACGAAATTGTACCACTTGTCTAATGATTGCCAATTCGAAGGATATTTTTTTACTAAATCATCGGTAACTTCTTTCCCTTTAGGATTTGGCACTCCACTTTGTGCTCAATCTCTTCGTTATGATTTTCTCTTCAAAATGCTTTTTTAATAATTGAAATCCGATGATTTTCTGATTTTTGGCAGAATTTCAAATTTGGACCATCGATTTTTGCAAATTTTTCCATACATACCCCTTTGCCTCTTTTTTTGTGGTTTTTCAAGTGTACTTTCCGGGAAAACTATGAGAGATATCGATACGATTCCAACGCGATTATTTAAGTCAGGCAAAAACCTTTTCCAAACCCACCCAACGAATCTCAATCGCATAGAAAAATCCCGCTCTACGACCTTTTGAAATATCGTGATTTTTGAGATTTCGGAAAAGTGGCTGGGGAGGTCGAAAAAATTATTTTTCCGTTTTAAAAGTATCAAAAGGGTCTATTTAATCGGAAATTTTCCGCTGATTACGAATATGCCCGAGTTTTTGCTAAAAACCCAAAATTCGACTGCAAAAATGCAAAAAACGTTACGAGAATATTTTTTTGCCAGTTTTCCATAGAAATGGAGAGTTTAAGGCGAATTAAATCGCTGACCGACGTAAGCCCGTTCAAAGGGCGGGCCTGATTGGCTGCCTTTAAAAATTAATAATAATTCAGGAGTTGATCCGGGAACCATACATGCATATATCAATCGATTCAGAATTTCACCCCCGACCCCCCATTTCACAGACGACATTCCGAAGTGGGACACCCTGTATATATCTATTGCCTCCATTTGTTTTCGAATTAAGGATATGCTAAGACGTACCACGTGACACACGAGTGCGACAAAGATAGTTGAAATTTTTAAATTGCAATTTCTCAAGGACGAAACATTTTTATCGTAAAATTCAAGCATCTATTCCTGCCTCTATGAATTCTACAAAGACTGATGCTAGATTTTTCGCCGTAAACCCAATCGACGCCGAGAAAAGGGATTTTGAAAATTTGTGAGGTTATGTCGATGTTCGTCATGCCCTTAAAAGAAAGTTGTGAGAACGTACGAGACCTGCGCGGAAATGATTTCTTATTTCATAAATTTCCATAAACCGTTGCGTACCTTTGTTAGCACCGGTAACAAGAATGCGTTTTCCAGCAAAATCGATTTCCATATTGAATGACAAAAACTCTGTTCTCGTTTCCTTCACTGGGTGATTACTGACTTATTTCCTTCGGGGGAAACTCGTTTATATACGAATGTAAAGATTAGAAAAATGTCCGTAAAAATGACTGCGATTTAGATACGCAAACGTTGTTGTCGAATGGAGGTGGGAGTGAATGTTACACAGCTAGGATGAAAAAGTCGTAGCTGGCAGCATCTCGACACGCTGGACCGCGGGACTTACGCCTTTACGCTTATCAGCCGTTGATGCATGCCAGCTCGGCTGGTAAGTCAGTGCGAATGCGTACGAACTCGACGGAATGTCTACACACCTCGGCGTGCAGCTTTTACGAGATGGAACGTTAAAATTTGATAATTTATTCCGAAATACTCGGAGATCGTGAAAATCTCGTGCTTTTTGTGGGACAACTCAAAGGACCTCTCGTTTTTCCCGAAGACTCACGAAACACGCACGGACCCTCTTCGTAACTCGTGTATTTGAGGTTAAGTGTTTTTCATAACTGCATTCGTGTATATACGTGTGACGGAGAGAGAACGTGATATTAGCCACTTGCTAATGTACCGTCTGAGTGAACTCTGTAAGAGACAAATTATCCAAAAAATACCGTGAAGTCTTCGAAGATTTTTTGGAAAATTTTCTTTGATTCCGAATTCTGTACGGAATTTTGATAATGCTAGCGGTAGAAAAATTGATCGAAATGTTGTTACCCGAAACATATGTGTTTATTTATAGTTTTTGGTAATTTCTTGTTTAAAATTGTTTCGAGACAATTTGCAAATAACTTAAAAATGTTGTAATTTCCAAACATAACAATATTATATTAACGTTATTCGATTATTAATGCTTATAAATAAACTCAAACAAACCCAAACAAATTGCACATTCAAACAAAAAATTACAACACGAATGAGTTCTTGAATTTATCGATTTTACAGATAACCTCCAAAATCATTTCTGACTGTATGACTTTTATTGCATATGACAGATAGAGGTGTCTATGATTCACCTGTACCATCAGGCTCAAAGTCTTCACTCGTAACGTAATGCGGGCGATAACAACGAGTATATTTCTCACCAGTGGGGGGATGTTTCATCGCTCGTTAATCTTCATGCTGAAACTTGGTTGGAAATCGAGATTTCGTTTGCCCGTTTTGATCGTCGTTGCCTTCGTCGCCCTTGACTTAAGGATGCAGTACGAGATCGATTTTGGTATTGGAAACGATGATAATCACGCAAATATGTGATTTCTCTGAACAACAGAAGGAAATTGATGAATTTCCTACATTGGAAATGAAACTTCGCTACAATGTGAGCCGGGATGTAAATAATATTGACGAATGCGACTTGCGTCGTGAACAATACTCAACAATGTTAGCTGGCGATCGACGATTCTCCATTTATCACGATCTCGTCGAATCGTTGCTGTTACTTTTTACCATTAAGTTTGAGCGTTCGATGTTAAGTTTGATATGTGACAAGCGGAGGCTGGGAATAATAAATGCTACCTGCGCATGGTAAATATGGAGTTTTTAAAACTGCCGGTGTTTCGCTTATTTCTGACCAACATTCACAATGAAATATGTAAAATAGGTCGGAATGGTTTAATAGCTAGAAATTGGAACACAATTGAAAACTAATAGTGAAACGTGAATACTTTTGAAAGAAAGACTGCTCAGCTGGGTATCGGAAGATAAATCAACCAGCGGAAGGTTAATTACGAGACTTCAGTACAGATAGGGGAAATTGTGAATGGAACTTACGGCGGACGATTCTAATCAAGATATGAAGTTACTAAAATATTGGGAAGACAGAAGACAATTGCAGTTTGCATCATTGTGACGCTGCGATATATAATTTTTTTCATATTCAAATTCTTCGTTCATTATTTGTATTGTAATAACTAATATTAATTTTGATTCCTGTATTCTATTTCTAATAATATCCAATTTTTATTCTAAAAATCAAATTTTTATTCCATATTAATCTAATGAAATAATAACTAATTTGTATTGCTGAATTTTTATTTTAATAACAGTGAGAAAAAGCGTATTGAAGATTTTCATACGTATCGTAAAACAGCAAAAAATCGAGTCACTAAAAATAATGAATTTTCAACGTCACAGAAACAGAGGAATGGGAGATTAATGCATACTTCCTTTCTTCCCAACATTTCTGTATCTTCATTTGTAAGCTTTAACTTCAATCTTTCAAATCCACTTTCCGAAATGTAATCTTTAAATATTTACGCAAAACATTGAAAATTCGAATTTGTATCGACAAACGAATTTTAACGCACAAAATTATTTCTCATTTTTCGTTAAATTTTCCAAACCCTAGAAAGATCGAAAGAAGGGAAATGTCTTCTTTTCTTCAATGTTTGTTTTTTGTTTTTCCGAAGTTGGAAATTGTTTCGGAGAAGCGGTTTTCGTCAGAACTTTTTCGAGATGAAGAAAGAAAACAAACTTTTGTTTTCACTCTTTGTATCCCCGTTCGAGTTTGCCAAACCCCATTCTTCACAATTACGAGGGAGAATTCACAAAGAACGCAAACTCGCGTCTCCACGAGATCAAGCGTAATGAAGATAAGAGTGGCTACTTTCTCCCTCTCGAAGGATTTTTCCCTCGCGACTCGCGCACTGAAGGGTTTCAATGTACCTCGAGGTTTCATTAGTTGAAGCTTTTCACGCGATTTATGGCTCTTCACGGGGGTGTACGAGTGGGAGTGGGGGAAGTTCGTCGAGTTTATAAAACAGAGAGAAATTTCACCTTCTCCGACGAAGATATTTCAGTGATAGCTTCACACGAGCCGAGAATGCTTCGTCGTTCTTTCGTGATTTTCTTCCTCGCGATTCTCGTCTGTTTTACACGTTCGAAAAAGCAGTCATCGATTCTTGGTGTGTTCCTTTTTAGCTAATTTTTATCTTCAAACTTTCCAATACTTTTCAATCAATAAAAAAACGTTTATTTTTTGCAGATCTCATGAGCATTGCTTTGCTCCGAGATGTTAAATTTATGTACGAGAGACCAACGCAAATGAACGTCGACGCCCTTTTCGGCTTGAATTTCGTCCAAGGTAAATTCTTTCGTCGCACGAGGGCACAGGGAAACTGGAAGAAAACCATCGAAAAACCCATCGCACTTTTGTGATCGATTAATAATTCTACTGATTTTGAAATATTTCGTAGTCCACGCGAAGGCTGCACTCGAACACGAAAATTCCTTTCTTCTGGGGGGAAGAAATCGACGGAGGCTCCAGGAAACATTGGTACTCTGTGCGATCGCCAAAAACGAGGGGATGAATATCCTCAAGGACAGCGGTGAGAAAATTCATAATTTTTAGTATACTGCAAGAATAAAACTGCATTTATACAGTTCTAAGCGAATTGGGATGTTGTTTATCTTCTTTGGTTTTTTTTAAAATGATTGCTGACCTTAAATAGTTCGGAAAAACGTAGTAGGATTCTAAAAAGAATATTTTTTAATGACGAAAACCTGTTTTTTTGGCAGTTCAAAAATACCATTCATAAATCATTAATTTCGAATAAAAAGTTCCTTTGCGAACTTTATAAGATATATATTAGGGAGGATATTCAAGGGTTCTTTTTAAAAACAATTATTTCACAAATTATGCAGAATTAAAAATAAGAAGGCAACCATTTTTGTTTCGATCAAGTCCCAAAACTAGTTAATTTTTTATTTTATATTCGCTTCGATTAAGGTTTATTTTACTATCGTGGTAATTCGTTTTTTACGAAAAAATTCATTCTTTCTTTCCTTTATTTTTACCAATTTTTCCTTTCCTTTATTTTTACTATAAAAATAGATAAGATAATCCTCAAAAATGTCGACAGGTCTTGAGCCAATGATACGACCGGATGTCTGGAATCGAACAATATTATGGAGACGCGATGAGCTCGGAAAGATTCGAAAGACTTCCGGACTCACAGCAACCAAAGCTGTTTCTCTGATCTTTCAAGGAACCCCGTCAGAGTCCGAGAGCTTGCGTTGCTTCATCGACTTGTTGATTCGCTGCGAAAATCTCGTTTGCAAAATTCCTGAACAGTGCGAAAAAATGCTGAAGAGAAATGATTCGCCACACGGTTATCCATTGTCTCATCGCCTTCTTTACATCCAATTGGCAACGGCGGTAGGTCTCTGTCGACAAACAATTTTATGCTTTTTGTAGAATCAATTAAATTCACTTATTTGAACATTCCTTTTTTAAAGTTGGGCTGCGAGGACTCTGAAATGAAATTCGAAGAAATGAAGAAGACGTTTTGCGCTGGGATTCTTCAAGATTTTATGGATCTCAAATCCATGAATTTCCCTTCTTTTTCACGGGATCTCGTAATGGAACAAAGCAAGACCAAACCCCTTTCTTGTCTTCGCTATGACTTTCGATTTCCTTCGTTTGTTTTTTGATGATTAATTTCATTTTTTTCTCCCAGTTGTTCTGTGCGGCATGGAAGGATTTTTGGAATTCATCGACCAGGATCATGCAAAATTGATCATCGGGTGGCCCAACTCTCACGGCTGTTATTCCGCTTTTGGGTACGTTAAAACAGAAACTCTCTCAATAAATACAAATTTTGATAAAAAACGAAAAACAAGTATTAACCTCAACTACAAACAATCGGTAAATATTTTTTTCTTTAATTGTTCATTATTCCGTAGATTTGATCGTAACGAGGAGAACCGAGAAAAGAGATCGACTTCGCTCATGGATTACGGATGTGACAATCACGCCTCCGGTGTAGGAGCTGCGAGTCTCTCCCTGCTCATTCGATCGGCTATCGAAAATTCGATTCCGGAATTTCTTTGAAAGACAGTCATTGACGTCAAGTAAAATAAGATATTGACGAACGAACGTGTAACAATTTCAACTAAGGCAACGGAATATTCTGTGTGTCGTTCCAAAGCTGATAACAATGATGAATGTTGTATAGATTATTCAACCAACTTTCATCAAGCTACGATTTTGTCACATGAGCCGTCAAAGATATGAAATACGTATTCGTGTTCCGTTGCTCATTAATGAATTCTTTCAGGTCCGGAACAAGCAAAAAGTATTGGTTTCTCATTGGGTCGAAACGAATTGATAAAAGATCGGGAAAGATGAAAAACGTCAAAATTTGGGTTGAAAAGAAGACGAAACTCTGAATTTTTATATAATTGCCGGCATAACCTCAAACTTAAGAAATAAAAAAAACACACTAATTCGTAAAAAATGAATTTGTCTTTTTGATTTTTGGAATTATTTCGAAACTGAGAACCAGTCAATAAAAACGATTCTCCCTCTTCGATAAAAGTCCTCCGCGCCGTTTTAAACATAACCTTAAATTTTTTAATCTCCACTCTCGCTTGCTCGACGATTGAACGGAAATAATTTCACGGATAAAAACGTCCGTTTAATTTTTCGCGAAAGTTAACGCGCGCCGACGAACGTCGTCAATAACTTTGTGACTTTTAATTTCCCGAGTGTCTCGTCACGGTGAAGTTTTGCGGAACGACGCGGGAAGAAATACGAGGCCGCTCGAGAAACGCGAGGAACTCTCGAGAGGGCGTTTGAACGTTTTCGCGATGAAGCTCGGCTGGTTTGTATGTAAAGTTCTCTTGGTGGCGCAGCTCGAGCTATTTCCGGTCTGCTATGGTCAAAACACTGCCAAAGAGTTTGGTAACGTTACAATCCGGTTAAACTTCAAATTTCGTATTTAACTGGATGTAAAATTTCGATTGAATCGACGATACTGAAAAATCTGAAATTTTGTATTTTCAGAACAGAGAATTGCCGCTCTGGTTAAGGTGTTGAATTACTTGTTGCGAAGACCACATCAGATGAACGTCGATGGATTGTTCGGTATGACGTTGGCTGAAGGTACGAATTCCAACATTTTCGTCCGTCATTGGGAAGAAAAGAAGAAAACTTTTAATGATCCTTCATGTAACCTAAAAAACATAGATAAACTGTTTTTTACCTGAAAAATATCAAAGTTTTTTTCTTTTAACAAATAATAAAATAAAAAAAATTTAATACGATATTTCATCCACCAGCATTTTTTCACGGAAAATATACGATCGAAAAATAATTCTTCCTTTTTCCATTGAACTTCACTGAAAAAACGATCATCGATCGGACTTAAAAAAAATCCAATAAAATCGAAACTTGCGCGAAGTTTCCCAAATTCATGCGAACTTTGTTACCTTTTCTTTTTTATTGAAAGAAGAAATCAAAAGAACTCTAGCTTATTGCTGAAGAGCTTCGAATGTCCTTCTTTTTTAACGTTCAAAATTTCGATTACAGCTCACCTGACGGCGACCCTTTATCACCCAAACGTGAATCGTCTGGGGCCGCAGTATCAAACTTTTTTCACAGGGATAATCGAATCCTTGCGTCAAGCGCGTACACACATGAAGAAAAATATGAAAGCGGAGAGTCAGAACGTCGCTGCGAGTGAGTAAACCGCCCTTCACCCTCGCCACTCTCTAAATACCATTTTCATTCTTTTTGCATCGTGATAAAGTGCCCATGATGAAAAGATTGTCAGGAGCGATTCGCCGGAAGTCTATCAGTCTTATCGAAGGTTGACTAGGTCCCTTTGGCTTTTTGCTTGATTGGGGCGATTATGCCAAACCCACTTGAACGTTTAATCTTCCTCGTCCCTCAATCTTTGACTGTCTTCCTCCTTCTATCTGTGATCGGCTCTAATAACGATGATGATGATGCATTCTTTTAACCACGACAAATTACGCGATCTTATCAATCAATAAATCACAATAGTCAAAACAGTGATTGCGATACCAATATTCTTAATAATAATAATAGATAAAAAAAAACAAATAAATAAATAATTATATTAATAATAAACAATAAAATATCATTCTATTGTTTATTGTTCATAGAAATTTACAGACATTTTTTATTTTTGTAAATATTGTTGCTAATAGTGATAATATTAACAAAATATAATATTAATAATCATAAAATAAATAGGCAATTAATAATCAATAAACAAACAAATAAATAAATAAATAAATAAATAATAATAATAATCATAATAATGATGATGATAAATTATATTATTATTACTTTTAATAACTATAATAATATAATAATAATAATGAAATAAATAAACAATGAACTAATAAATAAATAAATCAGTAAATAATTATTATTATAATGTTTAGAACGAAATTCTGTACTACATATTTTATCGATCGATAAATGTTTAAATAATAGCTATTATTTCATCAGAATATTGATAACAAGTGTAATAACGTATTGATTTCAATATTAACGGGCGCAAGTAAATATGATTCTCAACGAGCCCAATTTGTGGACACGACCGATTTTTTGGCAAAACGGAATTTTCGGATCCGCGCCGAAACCCACGGTAGGCATAAATCCGGAAATCGTTGAGGAGACGATGTATCAAGGTACCCCCCAAGAAAGCGAAAGCGATTTTTGCATCGGACAATTAGCAGAGTCAGAGTTAAAAGCTGCCAAAGATTGCGCGGTCTCCGATGAATGTGTCCAGATGCTTTTGAGAGACGACACGCCTGGCGGTTACGCCCTTACTCACAGGCTCCTTTACGTGCAAACGGCCCGAGCGGTTCGTATCTCATTTACACGATTTTTTTTATCTTTTTTATTTGAGAATTTATTTTTTCGAAAATATTATTTTTCCGAGAATTTATGTTTCGGAGAATGTATTTTTTTAAAAGTATTTTCGTTAATTCATGATTTTTTTTCAACAACTTAGTTCTTTTTTAGTTTTCGAATTCAATCAATGAATTGGGAAAATGAATTGATATTTTAGTTTCAATTAACTGACAATACGAATTGAAAATTCAATTCCCATGAATTGCCAAAATGAATTAAAAACTCAATTCCAATGAATTGCCAAAATGAATTGAAAATTCAATTCCAATGAATTACCAAAATGAATTGGAAATTTAATTACAATGCATTGCCAAAATGAATTGAAAATTCAATTCCCATGAATTGCCAAAATGAATTAAAAACTCAATTCCAATGAATTGCCAAAATGAATTGAAAATTCAATTCCAATGAATTGCCAAAATTAATTGAAAATTCAATTCCAATGAATTGCCAAAATGAATTGAAAATTCAATTCCAATGAATTGCCAAAATGAATTGAAAATTCAATTCCAATGAATTGCCATGAATTGAAAATTCGTTCTCAATGAACTGAAAAAAGGATGTTCTTCAATAAATCGACATTTTTATTTGATATATTTAATGATAATTAAAAAATGTTTCCACGATGGTAACAATCGCAGCTCAACTGTTCGGCGCCTTCGAACGTCCGTCTCGTTGCTCTAATTCCCATATACTGCAAAAACATATTGCAAAATTTAGTTGACGCAGAAGCCATGGATTTTCCTGGCACGACCAGAGATTTGACGATCGAGCAAGGTGCGTTTTCAAAATCTTCGAAAAATCATTGATTCCTTCTATTGACACGAATAATTTTTTTTTCTCTCCGCTTTTCAATTTTCCCGTTGCAGTGTTGTTGTGCGGTATGCAAGGCTTTTCGGAGTTCGTGAACGGTCATTACGCAAAATTGATTCGCAATTGGCTTCATCCTGTTGGATGCTACAGTTCGGTAGGAATCTTGGACCAGCTGCGAGGCATTCAAAATTACGATCCAAGGTTACGTCTCGAGACGTTTGATTTTCATCAATTTTTGAAAAATTCGGGTTCTCGAAAAAATTGGGTTTCTAAAAAAATTGGTTTTTTGAAAATTAGTTTTTTGAAAAATTTGGTTTTTTAAAAAAATTAGATTTTTAAAAAATTTGGATTTTTGAAAAAATTGGTTTTTGAAAAATTTGGTTTTTTGAAAAAATTGGAGTTTTGGAAAATTTGGTTTTTTGAAAAAATTGGACTTTTGGAAAATTTGGTTTTTTGAAAAAATTGGACTTTTGGAAAATTTGGTTTTTTGAAAAAATTGGACTTTTGGAAAATTTGGTTTTTTGAAAAAAAGTCCATCGCTATTTTCAGACCTGAAACGAGATTGATGAAGGCGAGAAGAGCATCGGCGCTCATGGATTTTGGATGCGAAAGTCACACCTCGGGTCTCGCGGCGGGCGCCCTCGCCCTTTTCGTTCGCGCAGCCATCGAACATTTTCGATAACCTTCAAATTTCGAGACCAAAAGTAACTTAGTCGAAACTCTCGCAAGGATTTCGGGTCTCGTATATTTTTACGATTTTTATTAAAAATCTTCAATTTTTCAGTTTCTTTTTCAAAATGCAAAGAGAACGGTTTTCAATAAATAATAAATATACATGATTATCGTATTCTTGAACATATATATATGTATTTATATATTATGCTCTATCAGTTCCAGCTGTAAAAAAAGCACATTCGGCAGTGTACATTTTTTCTAAAAATGTCAGGTAGAACAAGCATTCGCGTTTTTTGAAAAATTGTACTTCTTGTTTGTTTTCGTGAGCTCTGGATTTTCGATATTATTATTTTTCGATTTATTAACTGTAACGAGATTCAAATTTGGTTTCGTTAATTTTGGTATTAACGATGGAATAATCGTTAAATTAAAATTAATTATTAAAAATATTTTCCAATATCTTTTTACTAGCTGGGGAAAAAAATGAAAAAAAAAAGATTAATAAGTGGGATTGAGTCATAACAACCTATCGAGTATAAATATCATTTTGCCAGCGGCATTCTCATTCAAACAGGTACACAAACGCACGCATAAATAATTATCAGTCGTCAATATAATTCGTACGATAAAATTTTTCAAATTCTCAACTACTTCGGTCGTTCAACGTGCGCGTTACGCGAACGAGAATATCGAATCGCGCGTCGATACTCGAGAATCGTTACAAGCGTCTTTTTCGATCGGCTTCCCCCACCACGCGGTAAGTTGAGAGGGGGAAGCGCTGCGCCAATCACGGGGCTGCTAGCCACGCCTCCTGCGCAGTAGCGAGTGCGCAGGTTCGTCTAAAACGGCTTTCTTTCGTAACTTTTAACTAAAAAAAAATTCTGCGTGATTTCATAAATTTCTATACGAAATTTTTGAAATCTTGCAGATTTTTTGTTTCTTTGTTTTTTTTTGGCACGAAAACGATTTACTCTGTCAACGTTTAAACGTTGAAGGGAGGAAAAAAGCAAAACGTGCCGCAAACGCTTTGGTGATATTTGAGATGCAAAAATGACTTTGAACAATTTTTTTTTTTCGATTCCGACCGCTTTTGATTTCGAACTTTTCGTTTTCGGTTTTTCGGCGAAACGTTCAAGCTCTCCGGTAGTTGTACGGTCTCCCGTAAGGCCCGATCCTACCGCTGTTCTTCTCGCTCCTCAATTGCTGGAAATGACTGTACGCCACGAACCAGAAATATGTGTATATCACTGAAACAAAATAACGTATTTTTTATATTTATTTAATTAAAATTTTTTTTTTTATTTTTGATTTTTAAGAATAGAGAAAATTATGGAAAATCGACTCACGGATCACTATGGGGCCCAATACCAAAAGTATTATTCCATTCGCGAGGTTATCACGATGCTCATTGTGATCGATGATAAACCTTATCGCCGTGTAAAACACGCTTATCAGGGCGCCAACCAACAGCATTATACCCAGCAACACCCATGGTAGCATCATTATCGTTTTTTTCTATGGGAAAGTGTACACTGTCAATTTAAATGATTATTGAAAACCCTAATATTCCGAATTTTTTTTTGGGTCCATTAGGCGTTCAAATTGTCGAGAATTAAAATATATATAAAAAAAATACAGATTTTTAACAAAAACTGTAACTCGAAATATATTCATTTATTCATTAATTATAAATATATTTTTAATTATTATTATTATTTGAAATATATAATAAATGCAATTTTTAATATTTCTTTATTACATATTATTCTAATAACTACTTAGAAATATTAGTAGAATTATCAATTAATTATTATTTCATAATTAATCAAATGACTAATTATTAATTCAATAATCTATTAATTAATTGATGCAATTCATTAATATATTTCCAAAAAACTAATTTTTTTATCCCGTTTCTCTGTACTTTCAGAAATTTCTGCTTTTTTTAAATAATTGTCAATTTTGGAGACAATTTCGTGCGAGTTGCAATTTAAGAATTAATTAATCAAAATTAATTAAATTAATTAAGATTAATATTAAATAAATGAATTAAATTGGCGTCAAACCTTCAGAGTTCCGGCTATTAGGAAAGCAGATATGATGATCGTCATGCAAAGATTAATCGTCAGGATAATGTTGACAGTTGTTCTGCCAAGTGCATCGAAGACCATCATCTTTATTACCAGTCTCGGTACCGTGAATATCACGATTATCATTATTATCGATAAAACCTGCGATTGAAAATTATCCAATTACTTAATGACGAATTTATTAATTTTTTAAAGCATTTCTTAGATCGAAATGTGATAAGATTTTTTTTACAAAAAAAAATGGCGAAAATAAAAAAAAAATGTTTATACTCACGATCGAGGATATTCCGGCAAAGAGGGTGCCAGTCCTCAGGGAAAAACAGCCGCAGCATGTTTTCAACTGCATCCTGAAACGAACGAAAAATGAAAATCCATTTCGTTACGATTTTTTTTTTTACTTTTGAGTCAACGAGAAAGAGAGAGGGCTCGCTTAGGTGTTTCACGGGATGACGTCATTCTCGTATGGAAATTACATGACGCAATTTCATTCCCTCCCGTTTATTATTACCTCGTCGTCGAGAATATCATTCCGCGACATTTGCCACGTTCCTCGAGCATGTGGAATTTTTTTTTCACAGATAAGATCCTCGGAGCTAGTTTTACAACTTTTTAAATTTTCGATCAAGCTCTAGAGGACCACCATTCTTCAACCAAGGTCCACGATTTTTATTCGAGTTTATTGGCTTGGATCATTTTTTTATATCGAACGATAAAACAGATTTTTGGAATACACAAAAATCGTAATTTAAGGAAAACCAAAAAACGACGCTCGATTTTTCTCTGACAATAAAGTTCACAAAAAAAATCTGAAAATGTCCATAGTAAAAAAAAGGAAAATCAATGACAGAGAAAAATTGCAATAAAAATGATTTTTTTTTAATGACTAAAAATGATTAAAATTTGTTTTAGTAATTTTGATTAGTTTAAAAATATTACTCAAAATTAGTGAAATTCGTTTTAGGAATTTTTCGTAATTTAAGATAAAAAATAATTCTAATTAATTTGAAGTTACTTTAAAATTAATGGTAAATAAAGAGATTAATTTTAATTAATTTAAGATTAATTTAAGATGAAGAAAATTACTAAAATAAGGCATTTTAATTTTACCCTTGGACGTCACACTGTATATCCACACCCACACATACACATACATATAAAGATACACAAGCGTATATATTTCCGAAATTTCCGTTTCGGCCGTTCTCTCAATATTTCTCATGCAACAGCCGCGTTTCGCGGCCGACCTTGCGTCTCACGCATTGAGCCCACGCCAGTTAAATGACTCCACCATTATTTGTTGTTTCAAGTGGGTTCAACGTTGTTGCAGCTTAAAAAAAAAATCTTGTCCCTCCCCCTTCCCTTTTTCGCTTATTTTATTGAACCCCCGAAATTTTGAAAATTTGAGTAGGTAATTGCGAATTTGGATTTTAAAAAATAAACAGTATTCAATAAACAAAATTTAAATAAAGTTCATTAAAAAATCAAAAGCAAACAATTATAAAGTTCCTATTAAATAATTATTAATTTTTTAATAAAACAAAAAAAAACGAAAATAAACCTGACACACTTCCCGAAAAAGTTAAAAATAAAATTTTATTGGGATTCGTCAAATCCTAAAACCGTTCACGCATTGGAAACTCCAAGTCGACGTTCCCTTGGATTTATGGATTTTCTTATTAGCGCGGCAGCGTTTGCTCGGCGGAGATATTTATCGGGTGTGTACCGTGGAAATCGATACGCGGGTTTACGCCCGCGGTTTTGAGATATACGATACGTCGTTCCAATAAAAATAAATTAAAAAAAAAACAACAAAAAAAACCGGTTTCAATCGACATTTCGTTAGCCGATCGCTCGTAATTAATTTTCCATATTAATATCGCTGGATGGCGTCATTGAACCGTGGGCTGTCTTTGCGGATTTCCTGTCGATTCGTTTTTAAAACCAGCAAAACGATCAATGAAATTCATTGGGTTTGACGATTTGACGATTAAAAATTTTACATACGTAACGTCATACAATGATAACAGAACAACGAAAAATAATAACAATAATTTCGGATAACTGTGAAAATAATAATAATTTTGAAGAATTGTAAAAATAATAATAATTTCGGAGAATTGTAAAAATAATAATTTCTGAGAATTGTAAAGATAATAATAATTTCGGAGAATTGTAAAAATAATAATAATTTCGAATAATTGTACAAATAATAATAATTTCGGAGAACTGTAAAAATAATAATAATTTCGGAGAATTGTAAAAATAATAATAATAATTTCGAAGAATTGTGTAAGAAATATGAAAATAATAATAATAAAAAAAATAATAATAATAACAAGAATAAAAACGAATGCACATGCCCTCGAGTTTCGTTTCGCAGTGCATATGGCACTCTCCCGATGACGCAGTCGGTGCGTTTTTGCGCGAGGTGAACGCGAGATACACCAAGATCGTTCGAGGTCCGGGACGGAGGCTGGACAACGGAAAGATGAGGAACGGGGAACATTTCCTTATGAGGACCTCGGAGATCGTGTTTTACGGATCTTCGACCCTTTTCCTTCTCTCTTCCACTTTCGCACTCTTTCTCTCTCTCTCTCTCTCTCTCAACTTCTATCGGTACATTTGTTTCCCCTCTCTTTTTCTCTACTTGCCTCCTTCCCTCGTTCCGTTTGTACGACGATCAGTCTTCTCGCCCCCCCCCCCCCCCCCCCCCCCCCCCCCCCCCCCCCCCCCCCCCCCCTCGGCGTTCTTTTCCTTCCATTAACTTCACGGTCATTGCGCGAACTACCGCGATCTCTTGGATTTTCCGCGAGTGCGTTTCCAACGCATGAGAAAATGCGTGAGATCGCAAAAAAGTTCCACTTTTTTTTATTCACGATTTTAAATGAATTTAGCTTGAAATATTTATAATTTTTTTTTAAGGACTTGAAAAAATGTTAGGTTAGCGAAATATTAATTTTGTTTTTTGACGGATTGAAAATAGACGGTGTAGGAACAAAAATTATTTTTTCTAACTTTTTCGACCAATTCGACAATTTTACAATCTTATTCTAAGTAAAGAATATTTTTGTTTTTTTTTTGTAACTCGATTGATAGAATACATAAAACTTGCGTTTTTATTTCCCTTTAAGGAAAATGTTAACCCAAACGATGGATGGAAAAAATTAATTGAAAAATAATGTTTTAAAAAAAACACTAAATATTTTGAATATTAAATATAATCGGTTCAATAAATAAAGAGAAATACGATTGAATTAAATTTATAAAAATCAGTACAAAAAAATGTTGAGTAAATTAAAGTTTGATAAAAATGTTGATTAAATGAAATATTGATAAAAATGTTGAGTAAATTAAGTTTTCATAAAAATGTTGATTAAATTTAATTTTGATAAAAATGTTGACTCAATTAAATTTTGATAAATATGTCGATTAAAAAAAGCCGCTTAGAATCATCAGGAAAAAGAATACGAATTATCCAGCAGAGAACTGCGCCGTCGATCAATGATCCACTTCCAGATAGGAAGAAACGTGTGAAAAATTTTCCACGTCAGCAAATTTTTTTTCCACGGCACGATTCGAGGTCTCAATGAATCAAAACGTTTTGAAAATCAATAATAATAACTAATGCATAATGATTACAATAATTTGAAAGATTCGCGAATTTCGATTCTCGGCGAACGAGCGGCACAATCGCGCGACGTTTTTCTTTTTGTTTCGCTTGTCTCTTTTTCCTTCTTTTTTTTTCGAAGCACGAATCGAATCAGTCGCGAACCGGGCGCGGCGCGCGTTTTACGTTTCGAGACTTTTGCCGTTGTAAATTTAAACGCTGAGTCAAAAGTCGCCCCACTCTCGAGGTAAGCGAGGTTTAAAAATATAGACTCGGTTTATAAAGCTCTCGATCGACGATCTGAATTCCGCTGTTTTTCCATCCCGCTCTTATCTTTGTCTCGAACTAATCGTCATTGATACACTATCGTAATAATAATAATTAATTTATCAGTTAGGATGGGTACGGTCGATATTTGTTTATAAATAAATATTGGTGGGTATAACGATGATTTTCTTTTTTTTTTTTACGACGATGCGAAGTAAAAAATCGACAAAGCTGTTTGGGTTTGATGGCCATTTCCATATGGCCTCTCTCTTGGCTGTTTTCACTTCCGAGCCGTTAGGATAAATCCCGATAACCTTTCACACTAATTTTTCTTCACTGACAAGGCAGAGAAAATATGGGGATTTAATAATTTCATTATTGAATAATTTCATAATTTTCCCTTTCAATTATTGAATAATTTAATAAATTTCCCTTTTAATTATTGAATAATTTCATAAATTTCCTCTTCAATTATTGAATAATTTCATAAATTTCCTCTTCAATTATTGAATAATTTTTACAATTTCCTTTTCAATTATTGAATAATATCAACAATTTCTCTTTAATTATTGAATAATTCCCGTTGAAGAAATTATTGAATAATTTCAATCATTTCCTTCTCAATAATGTCATTACAGGATTTCCCACAGAATTTTACCCCCCCCCCCCATATTTTTTCTTTAATATCTTTGTAATTGAAAGGATAATTTTTTTTTGCTTTCGCCCAGATTGGAATTATCTTTCGAGAGTCTATGTCTGTAGGGGGTTGAAAAAAGGTTGCGAGGGTAGGTTTTATTTATTTAATCACCCATTTTACTCCAAGTTTATTGAATGATTATTTTATAATTTTTCATATTGAATATGTTATAACATTGAATTTAAAGAAAAAACATTACAAGACTTTGTTTAGAATGCACCCTTAGAAGGTATTCTCGAAATAATAAACGAGCGAATTACAATAATTTATTTCCAATACAATATTTATTTAGAAATATTTAGAAATATCCATAAATATTAGGAATAAACATTGTAGAATAAATTTTAAAAAGTTACGATATGATATATCGTAAATATTATTTATGAATATCATTTAAACAGTTTTATAAATAATAAATAATAATTATTAAATCTATTAATAAACCAAATTTCCATTATTTCAGTGACGAAGAATTTTCCAAAATTTTTCTATGAAACGTAACATCGTTTTGCTAGCGGATTTTTAATAACTTTGAATTTTTTATTCGTTTTTTGGGCTTGACCGTGTACAACTTCGATTATTTCATATAAAAATCGATACGGAACAAACTTCGATCTAACGTTCGGAATTGGTGGTTTTTCCTTAACGCGAAGATTGTACGATACGGTGACTGATGGGACTCTATAAACAAGCTGATGGTCAAAGATATTCCAAGGCGAGCTAATGGCCAGCGAGGGGAAAAATAGTTGCCCAATAGCAGGGATTCGAACCCATCCTAAATGAGAAATCGATATCGCGTATCCGTTTAAATTAGAAACGAGTCAATAATAAAATTGCCTCAATAAAATTGTAGTGTTTAAATTATAGCTTGAATTGAATTAAAAAAAATTATTATTTTTTCCTTACAGGTGCAGACAATTGGCAAATTAGGTAATTATTCGACCTTTTGCATCGTAGAATAATAAAAAAATACTTATATCGTTCAAAGATACTTCAAAAATAATTCTTTCGAAACCCAAACTTTTAAATATTAAAATACTCGTCAAAGGGTTTTTCGATTTATGATTTTCGTATAATGATGAAATTTATTATTAAGAAATTAAAGAAAAAGTATAAAATGGTTTTCAAAACGTATATACTCATACGTTTTTTTTATTTATCATTTTCAAAAACAAAATAGTACGTATTTTCACTTTTTTACGGTACAGTATTGTGCCCTTGATATTTGTTATTAACAAAAAGTGAATGCTTGTTAAATTAAAGAAAAAAAAAATCAAATCTTTATTAAAAATTAAATAAACGTAGAACATTTTTTTATCTATTTAAAATAAATAGCTTTCGCTCGTTAAACAAAAAAAATGTAATTTTTTTAAATTTCAAAACTTTAATACTCGTAGAAGAATTTTTTCCATTTGTTATTTAAAAAAAATGTTACAAGTATTTACCTTTTTTAAATGATAACGATAATTATAAAAAAAATCTTTTTTAACAATACGATGAAAAAAACTTTAAAGAGTTCTTTTTAAATGTAGCTATGATTTAATAACAAAAACGTGTACTCACGTTGTGCGCGTCAGTTTGAATCGTCACCGCGGAGCGAAAAAAATGCAATTGCGTTTCACCTGCCTTTACCACCCACACAAATTTATTTTTCCATTCCACTGCGTTTGCAAAGCTCGAAAAATTAATCGCGATTTAAAGGTTTTTTTTTTTCGAAAAAAATCAAAATTTTGGGAACGATTTCGCGAAAGAAAAAAGAAGAATAGATCGATCCGTAGGTGCGCTGAGAAGTCGCGCTCCTCTCGCAATAGGAGATGACCAGAAACTGTGCCAAGAACAGTATAGCAGCGCGCGAAACCGCGATTCGTGATCCACCTACGTGTACATTCACGAACACGTTCGCGCGTTATTCTCGCGCACGAACACGCGCCCATTAAAAAGCGACCGCGAACAAACGTTTGCGCAAACACGAACGCACACCCACACTATTTTAACACACGAGTGAACGGAGGAAAACGCTTCGACGTAAAAACGATTTAAAATTTCGGAATCCGTGTTTGAGTTTGCGAATTTGCGAATCCCCAAATTGGGGAAAAAAGAAACATCGGGGAAGAATTTTCGTTTTTTTTTTTAATTGTTTTAGGAAAAAGATACAATAATGGATAATAACAATTTCTATGTAATTTATTTTTATTAATTTAGAAAGTAGGTTGGACAGAAGTAGTAATGGATAATACACTTTTTTAAATAATTTATTTTTAATAATTTAGAAGGGATAATGGATAATAGTATTTTTTAAATAATTTATTTTTTATCGTTTTGAACAAGTATCGGGTGATAACATTTTTCCTGTAATTTATTTTGTATAATTTTGAAGAAATAGTGGATGATAAAATTCTGAATATCATTCATTTTCAATATAAAATTTGAACAATTTTAATATTCAAAATATGCAAAAACTGAAAGAACTGAATCATAATATTTCAGAGTCTGATAAGGCATTTTTCTTCAACACGAATATATCTTCTTTAAAAAAATAATTACTAATAGAACAATTTTTTCGTTTGGAAAATATTCATTTCAATTATTTTCCAATAAAATAAAATATTTTTACATTAAATACTTTTTATAAATACCATTTTTCACGAAAAAAATATTTACAGACAAAGTTGTATATAATATTCAATTCAAAGTATTAAAAGAGGTACATTCATTGCAGAGAATAATGCAGAGAGTAATCAGATTTTTTAATAACAATTTTTGATACAATATCTTATTATTATTATTATTATTATTATTACGTCTAATTAAGAATAAAGAATTATGGACATTTTAACCAGGTTACAAAAATACTGTTCAATTTCGTTTTATTAATTAACAGTCAAACTAATTCCAAAAGTAAATTTTGTATAATACTAAATTAATAAATATTTTACAATAATACAAATAAACTAATACAAGTCATGTTTTTTTTAAATCGAAGTATTAAAGATAAAAAAACGAACAGTAAGCCAAAAAATGAATTTCCAAAATGGCTGATTTTTAAACAATTTTGATTTTCGTCTCTATTATTTTGGAAAGGTGTACAAAAACGGAATAAAGGCGTAGTTTTCACATCTGTTGGAACTGGTATTCAGAAACGTGCTCGTTTCAACGCTTATCCAAAGTGTCACGAAGTTTCCATTCGTGATGGTTGGTACGTTGTACAAAAGCTCTCGAGCCTATGAAATATTGCTAAGACGTTTGCGTTGCTAATACAGAGCACGTTTGTTCGCGGCTTCACGAGATGAGCGCGCAGCGATGCATATATATTCTACACGAGGATTCGGTATGTACGTTTCTCGGTCAGTATCATGACTTTCGCATGTTTTGCCACGAGTTGCAACGGAGGATGCCCTCGCTCTTTTCAGCCTCGCCCTCCGTCTTTCGTAATTTTATCGTCTAGCGTAATCGACTTTTTTCATCGTGAGTATCATGAAAACAAAATTTTTTCGAATATTTCCTACATCAACGTTTCAAACAAAATCATTTCGTTCAAAGCTTGCTCCCAAGGTTGATTTAACTTTTTTTTAACCTCGGTTCAACTTTAATTTAATTATAACTAATCGTCAATCGGAAATATTATAAAATGATCGTTTTAAAAGTATTTCCAAGATTATTGATTCAAACGGAATTCATTCCGATAAATGTCAATAAAATAATGAAGGAATTTAAGCACAATATTTTTTTTCATCAAAGTTCGCTCCTAACGTTGATTTAACTTCGATCTGATCTTGATTTAACTTTGTTCCAATCTTGATTGCAACGTCATTTAATCTTGATTAAACTTTTATTTAAGCCTGGTTTACTCTCGCCTTTATTCCTGGATTTAACTTTGATCTAACTTTGATTGAAGTTTGATCTATCCTCGATTTAACTTTGATTAGCAATGATCCAACCTTTATTTAACTTTGATTTGACCTTTACTAAAAATTGATTCAACTTTCATTAAATTTTTAGTTATCTTCGATTTAACCTTGACTTAATTTTGATTTGATCTTGATTTATCTTCGATTTAACCTTAACTTAATTTTGATTTGATCTTTATTTAACTTTGATTTAACCTTGATTTAATTTCTATTTATATTCGATTCAATCTCAATTAAATTTAGATTCAAGATCGATTCAACTTTGTTTATCTTAACTTTAGTAAGGAATCTTTCGTCTGCAAATCTCTTTCCGATACATTCCGTTCTTAAACCTGGGTATTTCAAGACCTGCCGATTTTCCATCAGCTCAATACAAGAAATTCAGAACAAATTCGTGATACGAATAAAAAGAGCTATTTTTTGTTTTCCGTTTTTTGCAATGTTAGTTGCAAGTTTACGGATTGTGGCGAACGTAAATCGGAGACTGCGTTACAACTTTACCGACGTGCGGAATTGTAGATTTTGACATTTCGGCTCCAACTAAATCTTTGTAGAAAGAGTACACGGCGAGCCAGAAGTAGAAGTTGAGAGCTGTAGAATGTAAAATTGGTCAAAGTCAAATTAAATTCTTTTATATATATCTTTTTTAATTCTTTTTTAAAATGAACATAAAAATAGGATAAAAGTAGTATTTAGATTTCGAAAGTAGGGTTGAATAATTGATATTTAAGCGAATGAAAATTATCTTGTTATTAAAGAAAAAAGGGGTTGGTTCGCATTCATGAGGCTGGAAGCACTTCTTCTCGGACAGGCTCAATAAGGTAGGCATCTTACCTGGGCCTGGAATTACAGCCACGAGAAAAAGGAGGTTCCCTGGTCTTCCGTCTATGGCAGCGAATGTTATCAAATTCCCCACTACAGCGCAGAAAGTGTACACGGTGGTCGCGAAAGTAAAAGCCAACCAGGGAATAATGTAGCTGGAGACTCTCTGAAAGATTCCATATCCGAGCATATATTCTGATAGCACTATCGCTGATAAGTCCAATCGCTAACGACTGATTTTTACATATTGACAAGTGTTAAATGTTTCACAATATATTTTACATTGCATTTTTTCATTTGTCAACTTTATTTTCGTAAATATTTGTCAATTCAATTTTTTATAAATTTATGCATTTATTTTATAAATATTTTTATTATTAAATCATTCCCAAATATTCACAAATAAATAATAAAGATGAACTATTTTTTAAATAAATAATGATAAATATAAATGATAAATAAAAATATGTAAATTTGTAAATAAATAATAACAATAAATCTGTTATCAGTAATTTTAGTTAGTTAGCAGTGATTTATAAATAATTCATCATTACACATATTTACATTTTTGCATGTTATTTTTTATTTCTAAATTATCTTTTTTACGTAAATAAATGACTTGAATATCATTTATTCATTTTGATTATCATTTATTAATATAATTCATAACAGTATTGAATAGTGCTAAAATGTATTACTGAATTTAATATGGCCTCGAGAATACTTACATTAACGGCGCCAACAATCATGAGAGCGGAAGTAAGTCCCATTAGGATCGTAAAAACGAGTATACTAACGAAAACGAAATAGGTAAGTCTGCTGGCGATCGATTCTAAGGCTCCGCTGTCACCAACTGGGTAAGAAAACGCTAATAAGTTTTCCCACAACTAAACAAAATTAGATTAACAATGTTTATTTTTCGATTCATTTTGGCCACTTCCGTCAACTTCAATACCTTCGCCAGGCATAGGATCGTTCAAGGAATCGTCCAATACACTTGCAGAATTCTCTTGGGCAGTGATAGGTTCGAGGCTGAGTAGGAAACTCGAACTTTGATTGACCAGAAGGATCAAAATTCCGAATTTTAATAGTCCGGAACTACAAATTTCGTAAAGGTTTACGAAGTTTGTTTGGGTTTGTTTGGGTTCGTTTGTTTGATTTTAAAACCTTGATTTTAACCAGACCCAAACAAATAAAAAAATTTACGAAATTTAATGTTTTGGTATATTCAAATTCGGAATTTTGAGCCTTCTGGTCATTCGAAGTTCGGGTTTTCTACCCGACCCCAGGAAGGGAGAAGGGAAAGAACAAAGTGGGAAAAAAGAGAGGAGAATTTAGAACGAGAGAGGGCTGATGATGATGATGACGATGATGATGATGATATGATTTATTTTGCCTTATTTATTATTACGATAGATTATTATTATTATAAACAATATATACATACATGTACTTTCAGAACTCTTAGGATCCTTATCTAGAATCGGGTATACATCCAACACCATTATGAAGAATCCAACTCCAGCCGAAAACTGTTTTTGCATTTCAAAATAATTACATCAGAAAATTACGTATAAAATTATCAAATGTGAAATAAAATTATCAAATTTAGTTGTTTCTGAAATACATACATAATTATATATATTAAAAAAAAAATGAAATCTAAAAATGTTAATGAATTATAAAATCATTGAATCGGTTTGGATTGTTTCAGAAAATTAACAGCTACACAAATCCAATTTCTTTTTTTTGCGTTTTTTTGGAGGGTAAAAAATAAATTAAACTATTAGAATGAAATTCAAGAATTAAGGGTTTTGTGAGAAATTTATTCAAGTTTTCAAAGGCGCCTTTTAACGCATTTTAAGGCCACCTGGGTGATCATTAGATGCTGAAATATCAATAATTAGAGACAAAAGGATCATTAAATTAATTTATTTTCATTCAATGTCGGATATCTCAGCAAAAAATTGACGATACCTTTTGTAATCTGTCAAATTTTTAACTCAATTTTGCACTTTTACGAGGATAAGGAGAAAGAAGTTAATGAGCTAACGTGGTTTCAAATTTTCATCGAAAAATTCGCGAAAACCACGGGAGGAAAAATTAATTTAATTTTTCATCGACTCACCAAGTTTTGAATGGCCAGTATTATTGTGCCCGCCCGCAATGAAATGCAACAGCAACAATATCTCATCTGCAATAATGTTTTTGTTGCTTGATTGGTTGAATTTGTCTGATCGCATATTTTTTATCCTTTGTTTTTCATTTTTAGCAACAATGTCTCGTTTGTAATAAAATTTTCGTTCATCAATTTTTCAATGGCGAATGTCGAGTATTTTCACATTTGTTAAATTTGTTTACAATCCAGTTTTTATTTTTTCACTTGTCGAATGCGACCGATCGTATTTTTTACGTTTTTATGTTTTTTTTAGCAACAATGTCTCATGTGGAACAATGATTTTGTTTCTCAATTATTCGAATTGCATCTAACGATTTTTTTCCCATTTTTATTTTCAGCTACGATATCTCATCTGCAACAATTTATTGTGTTTTTCGATTTTTGAAATTCGGCTGTATTCGGTCGTATTTTGCTTAACTTTTCTTGTTTTATTTTTTGCAACCGAATTTTTGTTTTTCTATTACTAGAAGTTGACTGATCGAATTTTTTTTACCTTTCAGCCGTATTATTTAAAAAATGTTGAGTTTCAGTTTCGAACTTTCTTGGCAGGTCAGTACTGCATTTCCCTTGTCACTGTCGCACGGTGTATGAGGACATTAATCGCGATATGTCTTTTTTTATCGTATTATTAAATCCTTATCTCCGTTTTTAACTATCGAAAGAATATAATCCGACTTCCTTGTGAGATTATCTAATCTCTGACCTTCCATATTATTTCTGACGATGAAAAATGGAGTAAGACAATTCAATTCGCAACGCACAAATCTGTACGAAAATTTTTTAATTAAAAATAAAAAAAATCGTTTTAATATATATAAAATACATTGTCATAAATTTCCACAAAGAAAATGCATTTTCATAAATTTGTATATATAAAATGTATTTCCATAAATTTTCAAATATAAAACGCATTTTTATACATTTTCATATATAAACTCAATTTTAATTCTGTGTAATCTGGTGATGTTTTTTTTTTATTTTGTCCATTCGAATTAAACGCTTTTTTTTCGTTTCGTAGCCATGTTAATATAAAAAGCTACATTCAATCGCATTTGAGGAGGGCACAGGGAAACTGTGATAAACCTCCACCAGAATAGATGAACCCCTGTTTTTTTTATTCCCTCATGCACAAACGTTTTTCTCGAATATCGACATCAAAGGTTTGTTAGAATTGGACTTCAGCTGGCTGGATGATGAATTTCGGTGCACAGCGGTCACCGCTCTCAGTATTGGCTACGCACAGTCCTTGATTCGAAGGAGAGCTGCCTCCACCAATCAGTACTTTAATTCGTTCTAACTTTACTGATGCTGAGTGTAAAACGGCGGCGGAGATATAATTTTGCCCCTGTTTTGGTTTACGTCGTGTGGGGTTTCGTTTCGTACTAGTTCTTCGTAGTAACTGAAGACGGCTAGCCAAATGACGAAATACAGGGCTGTAGGATAAACGAAATAAGTATTTATGAAAACGAAAATTGTTTTAAGATTAAAAATTAATTTGTCTAATTTCATTATGTTTATATATAATACATAATTTCCTAATCGAAATTTTCAGTCGATTGGTACTTCAATAATTTGTGGTTTGATGAAAATCTGAAAACGTTCAGCCAACTGAAAATACCGACAATAATTTCGACTAAGAATTATGATAAAAATGGATTGGCGAAATTAAAAAAAAGAACGGCAAAATACCAATACAGTATTAAAAAATTTGGTATTAGGAAACGATATTACGATTTATTTTTATTTATCTTTAATTTTTCATTTTTTTCTGGCTCTCTAAATATTTCTGTTAGATATTCATTGAATTTGTAAAATTTTTCTTTTTCGATTTTTTAAATTTATAAATGGGTCCTCTTAAAATTTTTTTATTCATAAAATATTTCTTTTTCATTTATTATAAATTTATAAAATACTTTTTTTTTTCAATTTTAGAACGATTTTTCGGTTCGGTATTTTTCAATTTACAAAATGTTATATATATATAAACATTTCTTGGTAGTTTTTTCTTTAAGAGTGTTGGTAAAGTAGGAATTGTACCTATTCCAATGGCTGTAAATACGATGTAGGTAACATGGTAGATTGGTCGTCCGTTCAGAATAGCCACAATGATAATTGCAATGATGCCAAAAGCAATGTTCATAATGGTTGCGAAATTAAGTGCGAGCCATGGAAAAATCAACCTGGCGACTTTCTGTAAATAAATAGAATATATCATATAAACATATAAATATTTATAATTAAAAAATTGAATTTTTTAATTCATAAATTCAATTTATTTCATAAATGTAAAATTTACATTTGATTATAAATCAAATTTTGATTCAAATAAAAAATACGCTGTTTCGAAAATACTTACTCGTATCGCACCAAAAATCATAAATAAAGAAGCGAGTCCAGTTACGACGTTATAGGTGAGCAAAATCAAGTATATAGATTCCAGGGCTGTTTTAATTGGCTCGGTTATATCTGTTTCAACAGTAGTAGTGGCACTGACTACCCGCCATTGAGAATCGGATGAAACGGATACTGATGATCCATGATAATACGTTCTGACGTATGTTAGTTCTGGCAAGATGAATCCAATCCCAACAATTGATAAGATCTGTTTTTAGGAATTGACAAATTCGTTGTAAAATACTCGATTGCATAATATTATTATTCTGTATTTTTAATTAGGTCCAACGTACACATTCTCATCAAAAAATTAATATTTTATTCGATAAATATAATGGTAATAATAATAATAATAGTAAATATATTTAAATTAAATTTTGTCTACCTACAGTAGGAAATGTATAAAAAATGAGGTTTGATACAATTCCTTTCCTGAAGACGAAAGGTTGATAAAAAATTTTATAAAATCGATTTATTCGATTTAATTGTAAACGAGAAACTTGACGTATTACAGGATGGACTGTCATAATTCATCGAATTAAAAATAAGATTTTTTTTTCGTTATTCATTAATAATATACATTCAGCAATTAATCATCATCTCAATTAATTTTTCGCTTACTCACCAGGCTCAGAATACCCGCTATCACCGTACCCAATCTCAACGAAAAACACAAGCAACACTGTTTCATCTGTAACAATTTTTTCATTATATAATATACCGAATTTTGTCGTTTTGGGTTGTGAAAATACTTCTTTTTACCTTTGTATCGTTTTTCTAAATTTTGTACAATTTTTCCCAAATATTCTCGATAGGTTCACTGCGGCGATTCGTTCATCACTGAATAAAGGTGAGATAACAATTGAGGAGAGGCATTTTGATCGGCCAAATTCCAAAAGCAGCACTTCATATTACGATACGATAGGCCCCCTCCCTATCACCTTAAATTAATCACTCACCTATATCGATTACTTTTACGCGTGTTCATACGCGTATCGATATTGATCGATCGATCGATCGAAATAATTCGAATTCAAATATTCGATTTATTTGATTCAGCTTTTACTCAAAAATGAAAAAAATTGATTACTTAAACAGTAAATTGACTTATTTTATGCGAAAGAATTGAAACGAAATTGTGTGTGTTTTTTTGTTCATTTTTTATTAATTTTTTTCTTCCAATAATTACACATTATAAAAAAAATCCTTTATAATGTCGTAAGAGTGAACAAAATTTCGAGTTCGTAGATAGTAGTGTGATTTTTACGTAAATATCACCACTAAAGCCAATAAAGCTAAAAAAAATGAGGCAAGAATTCTTTATTACTCTCAAATAGAATTTTCAAGTTCGTTGTGCCAATAAAGCTCCAAAAAATAAGACGAGGATTCTCAATAGTTCTCCAATTGATTTTTCATTATCAAACGCATTCATAAGGCGGCAAGGACGTCTTTTTCTCACTAACTGGACGTGGAAGGTGACCAAATTTCTCGGCTACCAGTTCTTTGTAAAAGCTGTAGACGACTTGCCAGAAGTAGGTTGGCAAAGCTGTAGAACAGAGAAAAATCAAGTTAAAAAATAAAATAAATAAAATAGAAAAAATCGAAATCAAAATGTAAAGAATCTAAAATAGAAATAAAATCGAAAATCATCAAATAAAATAAAGATATAAATAAATAAAAAATAAAGTTCGTACATAAATGAATAGATAATAAAAAAAGCGGTTCATGAAAACAGAAAAAGAATTGTTGAAGCAAGAATATTTCTCGACCTCAAGCAATTCCTATTTAGGAGCTGAAGTTGAGAAAGCTAAAACTCACCTATGCCCACAAACAAGAAGAGAAGGACGAGGAAGAATTCGCCCACGGGCCACTCTGTAGCGGCGCTGATGCAAAATCCCAGAGTGATGCAAACCATGATTACGATACTCCAGAAACTAATCGCGAGCCAGGGGAAGATCCAACTGGCATGTCTCTGAAATTCACAATTATTACATTCGAAATGTTTTTGTGTTTCCAAATTCATCGGAAAATTTCAAATTCTAAATTCTTCCATCAAGGGAAGAATTTTCAGTTCCAAATTTTCCCCTCAAGGAAAGGATTCCAAATTTGAAATTCTTTCCTCAAGAAAAGAATCCCAAATGTGAAATTCTTCCCTCAAGAAAAGAATTCCAAATGTGAAATTCTTCCCTCAAGAAAAGAATTCCAAATTTGACATTTTACCCTCAAGAAAAGAATTCCAAATTCGAAACTCTTCCTTTAAAATAAGAATACCAAATTTTAAATTTTTCCCTCAAAACAGAATTCCAAATTGTTTCCTTAAGGAAATAATTCCAATTTTTTCTCTCAAGAAAAGAATTCCAAATTTGAAATTTTTTTCTTAAGGAAAAAATACCAAATTTGACATTTTACCTTCAAGAAAAGAATTCTAAATTAAAAATTCTTCCCTCAAGAAAAAAATACCAAATTTTAAATTTATCCCTCAAGAAAAGAATCCACGTGGGTGACGTCTACCTATGAAAGCCGATTTCCGTATACTCACTTTGACTGCGCCAGAGATCAAAAAGCCGGAAACAATGACGTTCAGAATGGAATAGATCAAGGTACTCAGGATTATGATGTTTGCCAGTACCAGTACACCTTGCGGCGACCCCCGACTGCTCCCCGAGTTGGCTTCGTGCAGATACATTGCTGATGACACCATGTTAACAAGTGCGATACCCTTTTTGTTTAGTGCAAAAAAAACCTTCATTAAATTCATTATTGACAATCGTACGAATTTTCAGTTTTTTCATTATTATCTTTTTTGTAAATCCGATCTAATTCTTTCGTAGAGAGTTCAATAAAAGATTTGTTTAGCTTTTGTTTAAACGAAGGCAAGCGTTCTATTTTAAGGTTTTTCTGAAAGGACATTAACAAAAACGCAAAATTTCTTGAAAATTTGAAGGACGTAGTTCTTGATCGAATATGAATTCATGAATAAATTCATGAATTATTTTCGAATTTTTCAATACTTCTACTAAATTTTCAATGAAGTTTGAATAACATAAATTCCACCGATAAATTAATTTAGGCATTCTATCAAACGAAATATCGTGAATAATATTAGAATTTTGAAAAATTCCATGTCAAAATGTTAAGTAGAATTTTTGAGGGATCGTGAAGGCATTTTTTCCTTCCTGTAGAATGAAAAATGAAATTTTTTTATTGACAATGGAATCAACTTACCAGGGTTAAACTGCCGATCACTATCGTTCCCGTTTGCAGAGAGATGCAGTGGCAAAATGTTTTCAGCAGAATCTGCGATAATGATCAATGTGCATTGAATTGTCGTTGAATGTTTTTGAATATTTTTGAATTGTCGTTGAATATTTCCGAATTGTTGCATGTTTTCATTGTTGAATATTTTCGAATTGTCGTTGAATATTTACGAATTTTCGTTGAATATTTTCGAATTATTGAATATTTTTGAATTTATGTTGATTATTTTTTAACTGTTAGATATTTTCGAATTGTTTAATATTTTTGAATTGATGTTGAATATTTTCGAATTGTCGTTGAATATCTTCTATCAATTCACGAAAAAACAAAGTTTTTCCAGACTATTCGAAAACTATTCTTGTTAAATGCTATTTGTTGGACAAGCTAATGGAACAGTTGTTATCTAAAAGGCACAACCAAAGTAATTTAACGTAGACGTCTAAAACGATCATCCAACGGTGTTTCTCTTCAACGAATTTAGCACATGCGCCTGTACGTTGATTGAAAAATTACCGAGCTAATGCAGCTTTTTCTGCACACACTCGTTCCACTCCTCTGTACCATTCTTCTCATAAAACTCTTTAGTGAGATCCCGTGCAATACACAAAAGACCGGATTGACTGTGAGATCGTTTCTCAAAACTCGAATTAGAAAAAAAAACAAAAAAAAAGATTGAACCACATTCGCAGTATAATTAAATACGAAAAAAAACCGATAAGAACGTGCTTATATTTATTTTTTATGAATTTGATTTCACGTTATTGATGAATTATTGGTTAATTTGATTATTTAATTATTGTCATTATTTTATTTATTTTCCTTTTATTTCTCGATTGATATTTATTTTTTATTTTATATTTATTCATTCAATATTATATCAGTAATAAATTTCCGTTTTAATAAAGCTGCAGATATCGAGGGATTGAAAATTTATTTTCGAATTTATCGAAAATTTAAAATTCGTGAAGACTAATGATAATGTGTTTATCTTGGAAAGAAAAAAGATTAAGTTCAAGGAATGTGAAGGAAAAAAAAAAGAAAATATTGGCGGCGTGTGCAAAGGCTTGCCTTTTCAACATCTACGATCCATCAATAATCACGTCCTTGTTCGATTGGACCTCGAATGGTTTGATAAGTAGACTCAATTATCAATTGTACATCCGTATTAATTATGTAGTTTACTGTGGATGTAGTTCACTCTGGAAATCTTCTATTTTGTCGATATTTGACGTTATCGTTCTTCTCTAGTTCAACATTATATCCAGTTAAAGTCTCGTCGTAAACAACGAGCAAATATTGCTCAACAATGTTTAAAAAGAGATAGACTTCTCGGAATGGAACTTCTTCATGATACTTTCCTCTCATTAATCAAATCAATGCATGCGCTCATTCGATCTTCTCCACGCACTCAAACGACCTTAGACTTTCGGGTTTTCCCCGAATGACGTCAGTGACCGAAAAAATTATTTTTCTGCAATTTGGTTTGCCAAAAAAAAAAATCATTTTAGAAGTCAAAAAGGCAAACAAAAAATCAATAGAGTCGAAAAAATTAATACAATAATTGAAAAACAATTTAAACATTTATTTCTGGGTACGTACAAACCCAAACAAACCCAAACAAAGATACACCCCAAATTTCATTATCGAAATTCGAACAATTAAAGGTATAGTTATAAATAAACATTGAAAAACATGTAATTTGTTTTTTATTTACAATTATTAACGTCATTAGTAGCCAGTATTATTAATATTCTTGTTAATTTCATTGTTATATCTTGTGTTATTATCAATAGAAATTATTATTATAATTAGTGTTATTGTTTTATTTGTTTTGTTTTTATTACAGTTTTATTTGTTTATAGCTGAAATTGTTCACGTTGTTAATAGGCAATGTTATTAACATTTTTTTTTGTTAATTTCATTGTTACGTCCTGATCGCGCATAATCGAATAAAAATAGATATTTACCATTTTGAGATTGTTGAATAAATAAGGCTTCTCAAAGAGAAAATCGAAGAGAAAAAAATGATGGTTTAGAGAAAGGGGTGACGACAGTCAAGGGAGAAATTCCAATACCACGAAAAGAACAAATCACATATCGACGAGCGTAAACTGCCCTTTCGCGTGCACGACCTTGCACGTTGATAAATCACTTGCTACTGGTCGATGCGATCTTGCGGTGGCGTTTTCACTGGCAAACAGCCGCGCAGAACTTCCGAATAGCTTATGACACTGAAATGCGTAGACGCTTACGATGTATTATGATTATTATTATTCTCTGGTCGTTCAAACTCGGTTGGCTTCGTTCCCAATCGGAGGGTGGCGACTGAACCTCTCGTCATTCTGGGAAAATTCCGATGTAAAATCATAAGCCAAAAATGCATTTTTTTTTCAAAATATTGACGAGAAAGCACCGTATCGTATTTTGAACGCGATTTCAAAAAAGCTCATCCAAAATATGATTTTTTATTGTTGTAATTGAAATTCGATTTGATCTGAATTCGAATATCAGAATTTTCGAATGTTTTTTTTTTTCAAAACTTATTTTGTGTCGACGCTGAACCTTAAAAATGCATTTTTTCGCAAAATATCGACGAGAAAGCACCGTATTGAATTTCTAACGCCATTTAAAAAAAGTTCATCCAGAATATGATTTTTTTATTGTTGTAATTGAAATTGGATTTGATCTGAACTCGAATATCAGAATTTTCGAATGTTTTTTTTTCAATACTTATTTTGTGTCGACGCTAAACCCTAAAAATGCATTTTTTCGCAAAATATTGACGAGAAAGCACCGAATCGAATTTTGAACGCGATTT
>JAPYZJ010000409.1:0-47278 GCA_030522765.1 Ophioninae sp. B BG-2022a
GTCAGTACTTACCTGAGATTTTCTGAGTTTAAAAAAAAACATGACCGCGCGTATGAATAAAAAAAAGTGGCCCTGGAATTGTAATTTCGTAGTTTTAACTAAAAGTTCACCAAAGTCGTATTTCTCAAATGTCGAAATGTTCCAACAAGTTTAAGGGTCGGCAGTGGTTATCAACTGCAGTGCAGATCGTTCTTCGGTATAAACTATGAACTACGAGGCACAGTCGTTTAAATAACTTCACTTTGCAAAGATTAAAAAGTATATTTCTTTCACGTCATAATGAGATCCTTATTCATAAATATTTTTTCGAAAATATATTTTATTTTAAAAAATAATAATAATTGAATAACAAAACATCTCGAATATTGTATTATTTTATACGCAGCAAATTTCAAACGTCAGCTAGCTCATTAGCTGTTTTCTTATATTTATTTCTTAATGAAATATAGGTATGAAAAATATGTTTGAAAGCTTTATCTGTTAGCATACTTTTCTACGATCGAAACGTAGCTGAATCAATTATACTCCTTATATTTAACGTTTGAAATGTACTATTGAAACATAGTAAATGTATAATATTTAAATACAGTATATCAGAGTTTCAACACGAGGTAATGATATAGAAAGTACCGGGAACAATCTTGCGTTTTAGTCATTAACGTTAAGTTTTTTGACGAGTTCCGTAGGCAATTTTGGCGTCTTTTGTACGTAACGTCGAAACGTGTCCATTCCGTAAACAGAGGCCACGAAATCTCGTTGTTGATTATCGTACAGTTTCTCGGCGGGTGTGTAAACTCGGGATTCATGGGCGATAGGTCGCCCTTTGCAGTTTTTCTTGTTTTTCTGCAGCAGGGAAGCCCAAATCCCGTACTTGCTGGAGCCGGTTTTTACGATGAACGATTGATCCCAGTTGGGATACCGAAGGAGAAGATTCTGCGACAGGATATTTTGGAAGTCATTGTAGCTTTGCAACGCTTCGGCGTTCCATTCAAAATTTGTTTCCTTCAACATGGCCCACATTGGTTTTGATTTTCCCGCGTAATCGCGTAAGAATTTTTTATGAGTACTTAAGAGTCCGAGATGGCTCCTCAAATCATCCGCGTTGTCGGGTCTTTTTTTACGAATTAATTTCTCGATTTTCACGGGATCCGGACGTAGGCCCTCATTGGTCACGAGAAATCCCAAAAAACCGGCATTTATCGGAATTCAATTTTAGCCCATGGTGGCGTACGCGAGCGAGTACTCTCTCCACCGCGATTTCGTGATTCTCGATCGTGGGGGCGTGAATGAGAACATCGTCGTGGTAAATAGCAACGCTGCCTCGCAATCCTTCTGTAACTTTCAACATCAAGCGTTGAAGATATTCCGCGCCGTTCTTTATCCCGAATGGCATCCTTTGGAACTCGTATCGTCCGGTCAGAGTGCTAAAAGCTGTTTTCTGACAATCTTCCGCCGCGAGGGGGATTTGGTACCCAGCCGAGGCTAGATCCACCACGGAAAAGTAATTTGATCCGTAGAGTTCGTCGGCTACGTCGTAGATGCTCGGTATAGGAAACGGCTCCGCTTCGGAACAAGCGTTCACGCGGCTGTGATCTACCATCAGTCGATAAGTCACGTTTCCCCGAGAATTCGGCTTTTTCTCCATCAAACCCACCTGGAAGTTGTGCGGTGAAGACGATTTTCTAATTACTTCCAGTTCCAACAAATTCTCTACGTGGTCCTCTATCAAATTCCAGTAGGCTCGCGAATGTTTCGTTGTAGCAGGAATTATCTCAATTTCCGTCGACTTTATGTGGTACGTGATCAACTTCGTCGGTTGCAACTTGTCCCCTGGTAGATAAAAACAATCCGAGTACTCTTCGAGAATGTTTATTATCTTTCGATCTTCCTCTTGGGCTAGTTCCGGTGCCAAATGCTCGCGCATTTTTTTCAGCTTCGGTGAAACAATCTGCCACGGATCTATCGTTTCTCTGGCCTTCTGCATTTTGGATATACCCTCGTGTAACTTGTCCATGTAATCGGGTATCGATGTTTGTCGACGAATAAAAGGCAGCCAAAGATTGTGACGCTCCGAGAATATATCGGTAACCAGAATACCAGCCGAGTTTTTATCAACTTTCTTTCCAATCCACTTCAAAGAGCGGAGCGCCAAAATGCCATCCGCCACGAGTGGCGCTGTGTTCAACGATCTCGTCACGAAAGCGTCAATGTAGAAATGGTCGTTCATGAATATCTTGATCGTTCCAAGAATCTCGACGCTCTCGAAGTTCTCCGTCGCGGTCCCGATTATCGTCCGCTGCGCCGTTTTCCACATTACCTCGTTCTCTCTGAGAGCTCCGATTTTCACTCGGCTGACCTCTGAAGTACCGACGAGCCAAAAACTTTTTTTCGCCAGTTGAGGCGCGCAAATTTCAATAATTGGACCATTTGCCTCCGGTATCACGGATCTTATGTCGTTCGCGTCGTAAACGTTTGTTCGTCCTGGAAAAGCCATGCTTTCTGTGACATAAAAAATGTGTACATTATTTCTCGGGTAGACATTTTTACGATTCTACGCATGTGTTCATACATTGAATCTTTTCTCTTCTCTACACTATTTTCGTAATTGCCGAAATTTTACGAAAAATATATATGTTATTTAAAATCTAACCCAATTCATAAGATATCACGGCATTGGTATTTGCATCTTTAGAAGACGGCGATCTTAAAGTTATTAATATTTCACACGTCAATTTTTAATTCTTTTTATTATTAAGTTTATATATTTTTTACTATTAGCCATTGATCAATTATTGAAATGTTCGAGGTTGAACGTGATTTTTGTAACATTTCAAACAGTATTTACGGATATTCCACAGTCGAAAAATACACGAAACAAATTAATAGGACATTTTTTATTTATAATTCTCGAAGACCAATGATTACAGGATCAGTTAATTTCAAGTTCGTTCGTTTCTGTACTTAATTATAATTTAATTGTACACCATATTATCAGTGTAATATTTATGGTATTGGTTAACATTTATCATATTTGTTAATATTTATCATATGATATTACCATTATACACAATAATTGTTTAGTGAAATAATTTTTTCAAGCGTTTTTTACGATTGCTTGAAAATCCCGATATATCTATCCTCAACTTCAAGTTTCAAGTTTGTTTCGGGCGTTAGATTAACGTCGGGAGTACATTACATCTACACAGCCAGTACATACATTGTTGATGCAGAAACATGATTGTATTCTTAGGCTATAGCTACCTCTATATATTCTACGCTATCCGCAATTTTGCAAGCTAAATGAATAATTTCTTTCATTTCCGTGTTTAATCGGCTTCATTAAAGGCTACATTGGTTTCATTCACGAGAGAATGTTGAATTTATCATTTTTATTAGTCCACAATTTTTTCACATCGTTCTAGCGTGACATCGAAATTCCAATTATTCGCATACCGATTTACTTTCTTCTAAAATGTCATTGTACTTTCACGAAAGAATTTATGAATTATAATTTATGGAGATATTTTTTCCGTACCTAAAAGGTGGTTCAGTCAACACATAATATTACGGCTTGGGGAATTTAATAATACACGTAAAACAATGTAACACCGATTTCGCATTGATGGAAGCCGCCATTTTCACTGCTAAAAAATTATCACGCCATATTTGTGACCAACAAACGCGAAAAGCCGATCTGTTGAATATAAAGGTACACACATTATATCCGCCGATCAATCTATAGTTGTGTAATCATACATGTCCGAAGTTTATTTCTCCAGAACTGCATCGAATCTCGCCAGTCTCGCAGCCTTCGTATTACTGTACCCAACATTTTTGATGCAACAGTGTGAACGAAGCGAAACTTACAGCGTAAAAAAAAGTGTTGTCACGCCGAGTTCTTATCTACTGTACTTACGTTATTTCCCAAGATGCTTTTAAAATCGTAATGAATTCTGCTTTCGCGAAATATCCGACGAGCTGTTTGTCTGACGACAGACAACAAGATAGCTTTGTGAACGGTGACAAGAGATCGACATGCGAGTTGTGCTGCGCACAACCTTCGTCATAACCGGTGATCCCAAACGAACTGACGCTCGCCACTCGCCAGTCACCGGGAGCCGGGAGCTCGAAATGGAAACATAATAGCCGTGGTCGTATAGAGGCATCGAGAAACGCTAACCCTGTGAGATGTAAAGCTTCGCAAAAACAATTTGCTCCCTGCTTTGCCCGCTAGGGGCATCGCCGGAAGTTCATATGGAGCCTGGAAATGGCATAGAAATATATGCCATTCTAGTTCTAAGCCATATCTCGTTATAACTCGATATTAATAATTGCAAAGCACAACGAGTAGGAAGTAACTCGGTAGTCGTCGCAATCGCAACAGAGCGCGTCAAGCCGGTTATCTCGAGACGGCGTGTCGCCGGTTCACGAAAGACATCTACAACCAATGTGGAAGGCCGGTTAAAGCTCATTGTAGATGGCGTCACCATAGCTTAGTCCTTGTCTGACCAATGAAATAAAACTATTTTGAAACACAAAATGACATTAATAGATTTTCATCCAATGATGATATTGGAACAAGCTATGCTAGCGCCATCAGTTACACAGTCGCCAACTCAATTGTTGCAGTCTGCAGATACGTTCACTTCAAATGTATCCTCTAAATGAAAAACTGCAAATACGAAAAAAATATGAATGATCATTACTCACCGGTACCATATATGTAATTGTTTATTGCCACAAGCCTCGTCACTGGATTGTCCCGTTCTTCCAAAGTAATTTAGTCCCTTCCTATAACATTTTGGAATATTGGAGATTCAAGAAACTGGACTTATAGTATATAACAATATAAAAGTTATTATTCAAATGGACTAACCGTCTTTTATTCCTTCGGAAGACTTCATTTTTGAAGAATTGGATACTTCGTTTTTAAACAATTGGACTTCATTTTTAAACAATTGGGTACAAATGCGTTGCGATAATGATTTTGTCATACTCGCGAGTGCGTAGTCTCCTGGTAAAGTGACTTTCTACCTTATCGACCGTTTCGTCTGCATCGATACACCTTCGTACCAAGATTCGATGGACATATACAGTAATAAAGATACGTCAATACTGACCAAAAACACACATCTCGTATTTTGCACATTATTAATAAATAGTTAAACTATTAGTTTCACGCGTATTTAGAAAATGAAAACTGCACCTCATCAGCGTTTAGTGATGGTCGGCGATCGAGACGGGTAAGACGTTTATCGATTTCGTTCAAGCAAAAGAAGCGGCTCGTTGACGCAATATTTTAGGTTAGAAAGAACTATCTTCTGATATGCGTGCATTGTTCTGCAGCTTGAAAGAATTGCTGCGGCGAAGACTCGTCGAATGTGGATGGCGGGATCAAGTGAAGATTATCTGTAAAGAATTGATCAAGGAGAATGGTCATGACCTGACATACGACACGTTGCTTTCAATGGTTACGAGTCGAGCGAGGAGCCTTGTTCCGGACTCCGTAAAGAAAGAACTGCTCCAGAAAATCAAGAGTCAACTCCTCGCCCAGGAGGAGAAGCTGAAGATGTGATAACATAACTTGCCTAATGAAAGTCATCCAATTTTTATTATGGCTTCACAGCTCAATGTACAGATTCATCAAATTAGGTCTAGGAATTAATAAGCGCGTGTACAAACGATCCGTCATTGTCCTTCATTTTTATTTTGTACTATTGCAATAAAATCATTAAGACGACTTTTGACTCTGAGACAATTTACTTTGACTGGTCAATTCCAATAGCAAAAGGGAATCACAAGTTATTTTGCCATCGTTTTATCTTTATATGACCACATTTGTACTCGATTTATAAAATAATACAACGAACCTACTATTTAGTAGTTCCCATTCCATCCTGTATCGATATTACAGAAATTATGGTTGAGTTTGTGCTGGAAGAGATGAAGTGTTATGATACTACGCAAGAAGAACTTTTGAAAAATGACTCCTACTTAGCATTATAGTTTGATCTTACAATTAGTATAACACATTGAAGAGTATTGATTTGATGTAACCTTTATATTTTGTTAAAAAAATTGATGTTATGCGCAACGTCCACATTTGCCCAACGGGCAAATTTGTCTGAAATTGTCAATGCTTTTTTTTATTAAAAAAGAGTTCTGGGTAATCAGGATCACAAACTGAACCGATTTTATGTTGCTATTAAAAAAAAAGGAATTTAAAAAAGTTCGATATCTGAAAACAATGTCACATGTAAAAATAGTTTAATTCTGAAATACTTATTCTGACAAATTAGTGTCGAAAAATCGAATACCGGAAATACGGGGAGTACCGAAAGTCATGTATTTCCCCACCTTGTCGTACAGATGGCACCACTGTTTTGCTGAACATGGCGATAACCTCTATGCGGGCTGTATGATTCACGGCAATTGATAGAGAAATTTGGAAATCGTGTGCGTCCGAACTTCGACAGCTCGTCGACGGTGTGCAATTAGTCCATAAACATTAGTCAAAAAATAGTAAAGAGATGTTAATCAAAGTGAAGGTAAACAAATATCTCAGCAGTGATTGCGAGCGATACGAAAAACTTCGATAGTCTCAATGTTTAATAGGTTATTATTCCTGTTTCAGACGCTCACGGGTAAGGAGGCAAGTATCCGTAAAGTCCGAGAACCGTTTGTGCATAAGCCGGCAATATTGCGTACGTATGTGGGAATAAAAATTTGCTAGATCATTGGATGTCTCCGTATGTGTTCGTAGATTGAGATTGACATAGAGCCCACAGACAAAGTGGAGAGGATCAAGGAAAGAGTGGAAGAGAAAGAGGGTATTCCACCGCAGCAACAGAGATTAATTTTCTCCGGTAAACAAATGTATGTATATCACAATTAATATTCGAATTATACCCCTCTATCGTACTGTAGATTCATACAAAACGCGATAATTCACGCTTTTGGCGAATCGGTGAAAAAAGTTATTCGATTTTAAAAAATGAATGCTTTCGAACTCTAACGTAAAATTCTAACCTAGAAATAGTAGACCCGATTGAATCGAATGAAAAATATTCGAACAAAATGCCAGGTTTTATGGACCGTGGCGTTCTTTTTAAGTCTCGAATATTCCAAATTTCACCGTTTTGCGAAGAATATCCAACTGTCATTTGGAATGTATCTTCAACCACAATTCAGCTTCTGCTATCTTGTTCTTTCTTGCACGCTCGGCAGGAATGATGAGAAAACCGCTCAGGATTACAAAGTTCAAGGCGGCTCCGTACTTCACTTGGTACTAGCGCTCCGTGGCGGGCTCTAGTGAGACATTCCTAGCGCGGACACAAGGATATTTTGTAATCCGATTGAACGACAACAAACGATGAATTTAAGGGAACATCCTGACTCGGGACAGTCGACGGATCGGGTCTATCCATTCACGATTGATAACTCGACGCAACGCGAGTACATTTGTATCTCATTGAATATAATAATAAAATAATTTAATTGTAGAATACAAGGTCCAAATGGTAAAGATGCTAGTTTTGTTTCTTCAATTACAAAGTTACACAATTATTTATCGATTCGTCAATATATAGCGGAGAGCCGTGTTTTATCATACACATATTCGAATACAAATAAATTATTGGAATAAACAACATTTTTGACCTCAACATAATTTTGTTGATATTGTACTCGAGGCGCTGTTACACCAGAGTGAGAGACTGTGTATCGGAATTAATTCTCCATCAGATTCAACACTGTTAGTCTTATTGCAATTTCAATTTCACACATTATAAATTTTTTGATTACGAAAGATGGGAGAGGTATTAAAAATTCTTATCAGTGATCGTTGCGAAACTGGCAATTTTGAAAAATCCACTAATGTTTCTGCTTCTATAGCGCATGTTTTTATCGATGCATATCATGATGCATATGCGATGCGTGACTTTTTATGAGGTTAGCGATTGTACAAAAAACATTTATTTGAAACAAAACTATAACGAACGTTAAAAGTAAAATTGCAGTGAAAAATGAAACGATCCCTGCACATGTATAAAGATCCTTGCAACGAGGAGTATAAAACAAGGATTAGCGAAAATATATCTCCGAATTAAAAGATACACAGAAGTGGACATTTTTCTCAGTGATATCGCTCAATATGTAGACACGAAAATATACGAGGAATAAAAACGTTCTTAACCGCGTGTAAATAATACTTACATTCTTCATCTATGAAACGTCGAAAAAACCTGAAATATTGCATAATCTTTACCTGGCACATTTCTTTCTCCTGCATCCGAATTGACAATATTCTTCGTTGTACGAAGGTGGGAGCTGATAGCGAATTGCGCGGAGATATGGAGTATCTTTTTGGATAAGTTTGGAAGGATGAAAAAAAACCACTGTAACGTGATCTGAGATAAAGAAAAACGCAAAGAACGAATTACCTAAGGGTGTGCAGCAGACTCAATTCATGTTCTATGATATCTACTATTGTGAGTCGCTCGGCTCCATTTGGTTTTGAAGAATCGTTGACAAATGTCACAGTAGGCTGCGGCGTCCGGTGTCGACTCGTGCTTTGACGCGACGTGCCTCAGCAGAGCATGCTGGGTGGTAAACGTAACGCCGCATTTAGTGCAGTACAAACTTCGTGGACGGAATCCACCTTGCGACGTGAACGTCGAATCCAGATGCTCTACAAATTTACACGTCTTACATTGTACCACTCATTGTTTCTCTGGTGAATCTTTTCTTTCTTTTCTACATAATGCAACATTTTTATTTGTAGGAGTCCGAGGATTAAACCGTAAACCGAATGCCATCACTGCGACCATACGAATGAAACTGAGGACATAACAAGCTGAAGCTTGTCGAATCAAAATGTTGAAAACGGAGAAACAATATTTACCACATTGACATAATTTTATTTGTATCGACACTGCAGAAACAAAGCAATAATCACGGCTTTTCCGTTTTTTTCTCGTTCTTATTCTTCCTTTATGTATACCGTAATACTTAAACTTTCTCAGCTCACATGTACATAATATATTTCATAGTACATACAATATCTATAATGTTCTAAAATACACTTTGCCTTGAACAAGTCCGCGTGCCTCTCGCTGCAGAAACAATGCAGTTATATTCGCATCAACGAATACGCTTCGTGGAGTCGTTAAATATTGTTTTCTCTCGTGTGAAATAATATTATGGTTTTATATCCGCAGTGCCAAACTCCGGCATGGCCTTTCGAGGAAACTCAGCTTGCCCCAAAGATGAAAATCTCTGGAGTCGCGAGCTCAATTGAATCGTCCCAACTGCGACGTTATCACAGTCGTTTGTGCTCTTACGAAGTAATTTTTCCCACTTTATTCGTTTTTTTGGGAAGAATAGATTACTCCGTTACAGCGCGGTGACTGGTTGTCGACTGCTGCGACACGTAAACTGAACAATCGTTTTGTTCTTCAGATGTATGTAGCAATAACGAAATTTAGGTTTGCATTTATCTCTATTTAGCCTCATCAACTTGCGCACGACATTTTCTATGGTCTACTATATATTTTTTTTCCTTTCTCGCTTCGACAAATCCGACGAACTTGCACTTTTTAGAAACGTGACACAAGGCCACCTTGTCTTCCTGGGACGAGTCTACGCACTATTCGCACTGAAAAATCTTCAACTTAGCAGCCATCAAATATATCAGCATTTTCATATCTCTTTGACGAGAGTGATCTCTCGTCTATACATTTTCGTTGAGGATCTTCTATCTTTCGGAATCTACGGTCGATGCTTCGAAACACTTATCGGCCACACGTGAGTAAACTTTTCGCAAAAAGAAAAGGGAATTTACTTCGAATCGTTGCTTCACTTCGATCAACGGACCCAACTCCGTGTACGCGAGAGAGCGAGAGAGAGAGTCAGAAACATCAGGTTTTTCTCGTTTTCACATCAAACCGTCGGTAAACTTTCACGTCTCCTCACTCTCTTCTCTTCCCGCGAAAACAAAAAAGTTCTAAAGACCCGACTGCGAGTACGCAACGACGAATGCGATTTACGAAATGGGGAACGTATCGTTCGACGTAAACGTTAATTAGGTGACATCGAAGCGTGACAAGCGCGAACACCGTGAGAAGAAAATCATTTCGAAATGTTGTTACACTTTTGTGCTAATTTTAGTGTGTGGGAGGTTATAGCGTCAATGACCACAGAATACAATAAGGTGCAGTTTACGGTGACAAAGTCGGGTGATCCCCGGTTTGGGCTTTATATTTCTTTTTGCACTGCATGGACGGACTAAGAGATATTCTGCTTTATATTCCTGCGGTTATGTTTTTCTTTCCCGTGTATATACAATCCACATTAATCGTACATATATATATGTATATATTAGGCGTAGTGAAAAGGAATCCATTATTTTCTGGAGTCACCCAATCACAAAACTGTCAAAAAAGTTTGTTTAGTACGCAATCTCATCTTTCTAACGCCATTTAGTGTGACCCGATTATATAACGCGAGATACGGATAACTAAAACCATCTGTTATAAAAATAATGGATTTATTTTTACTACACCTAGTATGTATATTAATATATGTGCACGTGTGTTTGTGTGCACAATCCGTATTGTTGTGCTCCCGATAGAACAAGTTATATATGCGTACATATGTACCCACACTCAGAAGGGTTAGGACCTCGATTTAGAGAACTTCCCTATGCGAACTAGTCCCCACTGTATGGCCCGGATCGATATGTGTTGCGCATCGGTGGGAGAAACGTTACCCCGGCATCGTTACGGACGAGGTCACTTGGCCAGAAGTAAAAAAATCGAACGATTCGGCTTCCTCGATATACGCAAGGGCGAAGCCATCCCGGTCCCGCCACTTTTCCCTAAATCGGTGTCGTAGTGTGTGTGTGTGTGTATATATGCGTATACGCATACGTAATTACAATATGATTTCGATATATAGCAAAATACTGTAGGATCCATGACTAGAATATATGCAGCTACTTGTTCAAGTTTTTTTTCCTCCGCGTTCTTTTTCGGAACTTCCGTTGTGTACCGCCATTATTTCTTTGATGTATATATATATATATATATACCCATATTTACGAGGTTTGTTAAAAAACATAAGGTGACTTCAAATACTGCGGGCTACGTATATTTGATTTTCGATTTTTTGCTTGTTATGTTGGTGCACGTGTTCTCAACGTATGTGACGTTATCAGCCATTTTGAATGCTTGGTTTTTTTTTTATGGATATTGAGGTTAGACGTGTTTTGGCGTTCTCACACGTCGTTGCTTGCTCCCGATGTTTCTGGCGAAAAACAATCATGCCTTGAGACTTTGACTGCCATGGGGGTCACCGGTGACCGACACACCCATATGAAGTACGTTGCAGAAATTTAGCGTGGCGGTTAAATCGTTAACCACCGTATTCACCGGACTTAACTCCATGCGACATTTTTTTCGATTCCCAAAACTGAAAAGAGCCACGACAGAACGGAGATTTGCCACGATTGAGGAGATATAGACCGGATAGCTGGGAGAGCTCGAGACCATACCAAAAAGCGCATATCAGAAGTGCTTCGAGGATTGGAAAGAAAAGCGCTGGCACAAATGTATTATATCTGAGGGGGATTACTTTGAAGAGGACAAAATAGATATTGATGAATGAATAAATATTTTTCGAGAGAAATAAAGTCACCTCATTTTATGAACAAACCTATATATATATATATATTCGGATTCGGCCTAACTATACAATACACGACTTACATCGATCACTATATAGGCACAAAAAATCAAGGAAATGAACGATAGCCTGGAAACGGAAAGAATAATGAAACCCATAAACATACATTTTTACGATGATCACCGCGCGTTATAGTACGAGCGCACATACGTAACCCGTAAAATCTGCGTCTCATAAAAATATGCTGAAGCTCACACTATAAATTTGATGTTTTGTTTTTTTAATAGATATTTCGCGTGTTAACGTATCAACGGTGGTTCCTCTTGATCTCCGATAACATCGCTCACTTTTTGTTTTCGTTTTTTAAGCTTGACTTTTCCTGCCTCGAGGTGGCGACGAGTGGTCTAAAGTATCGTTTCACGAGAGGGCGCATGTGGATTAAGTACGTTCTGTCATTTGTTTTCGTTTCTTTTTGCCGCCGTTGGATGCGCGATTGTGTGCGAAGTGTTTGTGTTGTTGAGGTTATGAGAAGTTGTGTTTCGAGTTTGTGTTTGTGATTCGCACATCCCTCGACTAGAATTCGATGATTTTTTTAAAGACCTTTTTTTAATTTCGTCTTTCTTTCTTTCTCACTCGCTCTCGCTCTGATTTTCTCCATTCTCCCAAAATGTCTGGCTCTCTTGAAGTTTTCGTCGCTTTAAGAATTCAACTCTTTTTTGGGAGCTCGGTGCCTCTGGATCGTCTTTTGCCATTGCATATTATGTTTTAATCGCATATGACGACGGAGGTCGGTTCTACGACTGAGCGTGGTGTGACATAGGATGCAGGTTGTCTGGTTGCGATGCACTTCGAGGTGCTGGGTCAGCGAAGCTAGGTGCTTGTAAACACTTCCGCAGATACTGCACGAAAAACGCCCTGGACCCTGCATCACCACCTGACCAGTTGTATCGCCAACATGCTTCCGTTTTCGTCCCACCCCCCCTGCAACACATCAACAGCCTCGTGTGACCCCGATTCCTCATTACAGAGTCAATAATTCAAACAAAAAACGAAAAAGAAAAAAAATGCGCAAAAAAAATTAATTAAATATATGATCATAGAGTAACGAAAGAACAAACGAAAGGAAACAAGAGTGGCAAGAAAGAAACAAACGAATTCAATGAATTCCGATAACGACAAGCTAAATTATCTGTGGTGAATTAGTGTTACGATTTGCGCGTCTTTTCGCAAAGACGACGTACTTTTTTTTGTTCATTCGGTATTCGAACTTTCGTACTTTTTGGCACAATTTAATGTACACACGCGACACGTGCGCACACGCGCGCAAACGCGCGCGCGCGCACACACACACACACACATACGTGTATACATACGTATACGTATCGTATTTGGATTCTGTGGCAATATTTCCATACGTTGGACATTTTTGAATTCAGACTTGCTTACGTCCTTTGAGCTTCGATCTCTATCGTTTCTCACTTTCGTCCCAACGTTTTCTAGTCCCTTTCGAAGCTCTTCTTTTTCGCTCAAATTCGCGATGAGATCGAGACGTTCGAAGCGCCAAATTTTTCGGCCAGTGGACATGCGCAATGACGTCGCGAGCGGGGCGACGCTGAACGGAGAATTTCCGAACGTTGTGTTTACTTTCACCGGCGTTTTTCGCGAAAATCCAACGCGAAAATTCAGTGCCAAGTACATCGCGATCTCTTTGTTTTCTCAAGTGTCAACGTCGAACGAGATTTGTGCCGATCAACAACGCGTCCGGGGAATCTCATGCGAAACGACATACAGCGTGTGAATAATAACAGTGCGCGTGTGAAATGATGATTTTTGTCTAATCAACGATGTATTGTGATATATTTGCGAATAGGAGAGCAAGATGGCGGAGGAAGGGGGGGGGGGGTTGGAGAGTAGCAAACGGAGATATTATTAGGTGGCGTGCGAGTCGCTTTAACGCTACCATAACCTTGGTGCGATACTCTTACGCCATTTCCATCGATCGAACGGATTATTCAACTTCTTCGTTCGAACATCGAAAATCGATACGACGAATGATGCTCGCGTCATGGCTGAACAAAGATCGTCGCACGAACGGAAAATCAAAGAATACGAACGAACAAAACGTGGATTACAAAAACGCGAAGACGTTTCCACGGGTAAATAACACGTATACGTGTATAATACGTCCAATGGGATGGGATAAATGCACGTTTTGTTTTCGACTTGATTAATTTAAATTTTTAAACTTTATTCACACGGATGTTCACTTACATTGGTTGCCTGCTATATAAGCCGAACGTAGGGTTACGCAATACCATAGATTATATATATATATATACGTATATATATATATATATCTTTTTGCTTTTTTCTTTCATAAATAATTAACTAAAGAAATATGTTTTCCTTTCTTTCGATACTAAACTAATAATTGGCAATCTTGTACTTATTGTACTTTTATTTTTTAAATTTTTGTTTAATCTTTCATTTTTCTTTGAGGAATGTGCACATTCGGTCCAATGCTTATTCATTTATTTCTTATAACAAAATAACATCGTGTCTCCTGATTCCAAGTTTGGTATCTGGGATACGATACGTACGCGTTTTCTTCGCGTACCTCGTACGTGTATCTTTCATAATCATTCGCCCGGTACATCGATAAAATGAAAGAAAACAAAAAATAGAATCGGTAGGCAACTTCTTTAAATAAAAGCTCTCTTAGGCGAAAGTTATTTTTACAAAAAAATCTTGCGCTTTATAAACAAATGTGTCGTTATTTGTGTACGTGTATTCGTGTATATGTATGTGTACGTGAGTGTACATATATGCGATGGTAGAGCGGTTTAATCGCTGTGAAATATATATATATGTTTTTTTTTCGTTTTTAAACGAAAATAATTCTACTTTTACCAAATGAAAATTGGCATCGGATATAACCTTAATCTCGAGATACAAGCTAAGCTTTGGTAATTTTTCTTCCTTTTACCTTTCTTTCGGTTCAATTGTACGCGCAAGCCTGAGAAAACTGAAGGATTCGTGTTACCATCGAAACAGAACGAAAAACAAAAAAGAAAGAAATAGTTCGTCGATCGCGACGGGATGTTTCGCGAAAAGAAAAGAAATTGCACATTTTAACTAGCGATTTGCCCTCGGGTGACGCTTTTCGCCGACCTTCGTAATCAGGGCTAAAAAAAAATTGATGAGGAAATTGAAAATTAAATCATCGACGAAAGAACAAAAATAAGATTATGCAAATGGCAACGATGCAACCGGCGATAGCGCAAAGGAAAAAGGAGAACGACTTCACGAGAAATATCGTACTTAAAAAAAATAAAAAATATTTCTTGAGCTTGAGACGATAATTTTTATCGTTGAATGAGGAAGAAAAAGATGGCAGGCGAAGACGATTAAATTTGGCATTTTCTTCGAAAATTTGATAATTAAAACATAGAAAAACGAAAATGCTAAATTTAATGTTCTTTTTTTTTTCTTTATGGCAATTGAATAAGATAAAACGTGGTGTTTTGGCAAGTTCGCGAGGTTATTAAGAATAATCGAATAATGATCATTTGAGTATAAGTAAAAATATCATAGTCGTGATGTTCTCGTTTTCCAGTCGTTTATTTCCGAAACGTGCGAAACTCGAGTTTCGTCAGTTGGGGAAATAAAAATTGTACGATTCCGTACAAAAGTATGGCAAGATTCGAAGCGAAAAACAAAAGACCCGGCAAACGACCAATCACTCATTCGAAACTGTTCCGGACTCGCAGAGCTCGAAAAAGGAAAGCAAAAAAAAAAAGAAAAAAAAATCACGAACGAATTGAACGTGCATCAGTCCCGTCGAGTTAATTTCGTAACGCGACGATAAAATTTTGCAAAAAAAAAAAAAAACAATAAAACAGAAAGCTCCGATCGACCGACAGCGAGTATGGCAGTTTCCACGACTAGGATGACGACCCTCACATCCAAACGGGTTTTACAATCAATAACACCCCAAATGTGCTCCCCACATACTTATGCGATACAAAACACAAAAAAAAGAGAGAAAGAATCGTACTTTTGTTTGTTTGAAAAATGCACATTCCTCCTTAGACTATTAAGTACCCAAAAAAACAAAATGACTAGACAAACGAATTCGCTCTTTTCGTCCGTGGGTGTCTTTGGTTCACGCGGAGCGACAAAAAAAAAAAACCATCCGTTACATGTCTGCTGTACGCGAAAAGTGTGGCAAATTCCGTGTGTGGTGTACTTCCTTCTTTTCGTATTTTTTTCTTCTTTTTAATATAACATTACACACGCACGCACTCACGCAAACTTATTTTTTTATGTACACGCACACGCGCGTGCTCTCTCTCTCACATACACTCACGCCCATATAGTGTATGTATACATATATGCATATGCAATTAACGTATACAAAATTAACGGAAAATCGACTGACTCTTTGTGGAAGATTATTCTGGAAATCCGTTGCAAAAGATCAATCCCTTATACTTCAGTTAACTCGGGACGAAAATGACTGGTTCACGAGTTATCGTAGTTTTACGATTTTTTGAAAAAAACATTTCTTCTAGTTTTCGATATTTCGAAAATGTTCACAAATAGTTAAATTGTTCTTGGTAATACACAATAATATTGCAATTTGTGAATTGTGAAATTTATAGTAATAATTGATATATTTTTTTTAATTTCATGAGTATCGAATTCACAAATATTTTCGAATTTTGAATTTATATTATATATATATATATAATGTATAATGTATAATGAGTAAATATTTAATTATTTAAAATATATATGTGTGTATGTATATATTGAAACGTTTTATATTCACAAAAAATCTCCGATCTCTGAAAAATCGCTTCAAACCAAAATGCATGCTCGAAGTTCCAACAATCTTAGAAACAAAATCTCTCGAATGGCAAAAATGATATATATTTTTTTTTTTATTTTCAATATTGTCGTAATTTCGGGCACGCATTTTTGTTAAAAAACGATCGAGCACTGATCAGCCGTTTATCAGTGCGATTTTTCGTGGAGAGTTTAGAAATCAAGAACAAAAAGGAAACCACCAATTCACTACCAGAAACCACTCATTTCCGATCGCTAGTTAATTGGGTTTAATTTATGGCGAACGAGCTCTAGGATAAATCTTTCCGAGGTGTCGAATTTCCGGTCACTCTGTATACATAGGTATACACGTATATATACATATGTGAATAAATGTATATGTATATTTATAAGTACATATATATATATATTCACATACATAATGCACGTATGTACACGTGTATACATATTCGTAATTTTGGTACTTATATACATACGCGTACGAATGACTAGTGCGACAAGTTTTCTTTTTTTTTTTTTTTTTTTATCTTTGTTGTTGTTTTTTTGGTTCTCGTTTCTGCGAAAGAGGGCGCAACGAGCTTTAATTCCTGGAGATAGGAAGCTCGGTGGGCGCCTCTGTCTTATTTGGCTCGGTGAACGATAATTCACACTAAGGAATAGGACTAGAGGTGATTCTCTCGACGCTGCTTTCTCTAATCCGTATCGTCGTAAATGTCGCGCTCGTTTCGACCGCGGAAATCGCGTTATTAGCGTTCCTCGATTGTTGATGGAGACCCGTTGTTCCCGAGGCTCTCATAATCGGGGACGCCACTGCCGTCGTTGTCGTCGCTGCGGTCGTCGAGCTCGTCGTCGTTGGGGGACCAACCCCAGCCGCCATCGCAACACTCGTTATTAATTGGGATGTGTTACGTACGTTATCTGTTATACTCCCGAATCCCAACCAGCCGTGGCGATTCTTTAAATGACGCTTCATGTGCGTCGTACGGCTGAGCACTTTGTGGCATACGGGACACTGTGTCGTTCCCTTATGCATGTTCATGTGTTTATACATTGAGTCCCGATTCCAAAATGATTTACCGCAGAGTTTGCACGAATGCGACGGTTGTTCGATGACCACTGTACGTGAATCTAAATCAAATAAACAATCATGCAGAGTTTTTTCATGTTTTTCAACCTTCCCTCACACGCCTATTGATTCACGGCTAACGTTATCTTCTTTTTTTTTTTTTTTTCATTTCATTCGCCCACGCGATACGGAGAGGAAGAGAGAGAGAGAGACCGAGGCGACTAAAGTACCGCCTGGAGGCCTGGTCAAAGTTGCTGAATTCACCTTCTTTTTTGGCTATGAACAATCGTCGATGAAAAAGTAACTCCTTTTTTTTCATGGAAAAACACGTGTATTGAGAGTCGTGGATAAAAAAAAAATGTTAAACACGGTCATCGAGTAGTACAGAAAAACCAACGGCGAAAGTTTTCCGCGGTCGCCGGTGGAAACGATGTACGTCGAAAGATTGAGCGATGGATTCTACTAATTTTCAAATTTAGAGGAGACACTGTGGAAGAGATTTAAAGGGCGTTGACGATTTCACTCATTTTCAAATCGATCTTTTTTTTTTTATCGTCACGTTAGTGTTTTTAAACGTAATAGTTTTTGAGAAATACGTGAAGATGAGAATTTTGTTTTTCATAGAATTTTCGGATTATAGAGTTTCAATTAATTACCGCTAAAAACATTTTTTTACATTATTCAAAAAATCGAGGATTGTCAATGACCTTCAAGTGCGTCTTGTCTCCTATGAATTTTGAAATGGTCCACCGAGGAATTCTCGAGATATCATGTCCACTGTCAAACACCGCGAAATTTTTTCTTTCGACCGTGTTTTTTATGTTTTTCTGTAATTATTGGTGATTTTATGTAAAGCTCTCAATACATGTACCTTGATGTAAAAAAATGGCGTTCCTTCCTTAACAACCGATGTCCAGAAAAAAAATCGGAATTTGGCCTTTTTTCGAGCTTCCACATAGAAGCGGTCCGATTAGAAAACGAGAGAGAGGAAGAGAGAAAGAGGAAGAGAAAGAGAGAGAGACTTTTTTCAAAAGTGGCGCTTTCCCTCTCAGATCGTCTTCTCACGTATTTTTATTCTGTTGCAATCGCAACCCGGCTTCAATCAACTGGAAGGCCCTATAAATTCGTAAATATCTCGTCCCATGTCACTCGTACTATCCAAGACGCCTTATCATTTTTCTGAACGCTCGAAATTGGGACGAAAAAAAAAAACAATTATAGACAGTATAACAATGAATTCAAACAACATCGAGAGTCTAAGAGATTTATAGATAAAATAGAAAGAGAAAAAGAAAGATAGAGAGAGAGAGAGAGAGAGAAAGAGAGAAAAAACAGTGAAGGAGAAACAAAAACATTTTTACGACGGCACACACGTTCACGCTTTCTTATTTTGTGTTTGTTTTTTTTTTTAAATACAATATCATATACGGCGATCATGCTACACAAACTCTGGGCGAGACTCTGGCTGGCGTTTAATAAAAAAAAAAAAATGCAAAACTGTGTACGAAGAAAAAAAAATAATTCATTTGCACTGATATATTTCGTTTCGTGAGGAATTTCGTCGGTTCGCGAGAAAATAATAATTCATAAATCAACTTCGAGTCTACGAAATTTCCGTTGAAATTTCAAAAATCCACAGTTTATTTTTCTTTTTTCTTTCGCACACTTTCGGGTAATCGTACAATTAGTGTTCATGCAAACTGCAAACTTGTAATCGACGAAACGTTTATTTTCTCTTCTTCAATGAATAAAAATAACATGAAAGAATGCTCTTTTTTTAAATAATAAATAATAATAATAATAATAAACATCACAAGCGTTAAAATACATGTAAAACTCACGGTTACTCCGTTCGCTAAATTACCGTACTTGGCACTCGATAACTGTGTTTTGCTCATTAGGTTTATGTCAAATCGACGAATTTATTTACAGTGAACCGACAATCATGTATAGCTCCTTCGAACTCACTAGATATCCTTAAGTGAAATGTATAACGCTACTTCAAATCTCCTGTAGCAATTATATCGGGTGGTTTTTGGACCGAGGTTTTTTTTTCTCGATTAGTCATCGTTCTCTCAAGTGATTTCTCAAACGATTTTTATCGGGTGTCGCATCGAACGTCGTGATCCTCGGGGGATGACGATTCGAAACGAAAAACTTTTAGCAACGCTTTCACGTATTTGTGTTTTTTTGTTTTTTTTTTTTTATAAACATTTTTTCCAGAAAAACGCGTTCTTTTTTTCGTTCTCGTTTATTGACAATTACAATTTCACGTCGTATGTTACAATACGAGGCAATCGTCATTGAGAGGCCGATAGTGTGCTTAATTATTATATATGCGATGAGACGAAATTTTTTCGTATCACGAGTTGTGGAAAAACAAAATGGAAAAGAAATTAGAAACCAAAAAAAAAAAGACTCAACCGTGCCACAATTTTGAAACGGCACAGGATAATGAGATTTTTTTCTCGTTTTGTGTTTCGTTACTCGTTTTCCAATTCTCGTACAATCGAGCAAACTCGATGCGTGTAATTTTTGTTCGGAACTCGTATACGAGCTTTATTGCACGAGAAAACTTTGGAATCCGCGGTTTTCGATAAATTACAAATTCATACGCAGGAAACAAGAGGGGTTATGAAATAAATGTCATTTTTCTATGTTTTTTTGCTTTCGTTTACGATTGAGCGTGACGAATTTCTTTAATGAAACCAAACAAAAAAAGAAAATAAACGAAATAACGGACAACCTCGTAAAAAAGAATTTCATACGCACATGGCACGCACGCAAACACGCGTACACACATTCAGGACCGTGTAGAGACATTAAAAAAAAGCTTTCGATATACGGATATATATATATATATATATATATATATATATATATATATATATAAACACATAAATATAAAAGTTTTTAAAAAACGATAAATTAGGCTTAGAGACGGGCAGGGTGGGTGGGGGTCTTCGTTTGGGAATATTCAGTGGAACGACTCAATGAGTCCTCGAGACAATACTGACATTGGAGAGAAACAATATAAACAACAATAGTAACAACGTTCTCGCGGCGCGGCGCCTTATTCGAAAAGTACAAAAGTGGCAGCAAAATTGGCCCACGTAAAAAAAATCGAAGCGAAAAAAAACAAGTGTTTCGTATAAGTACCAACACGACTCTTCAACCGGGTCACGACGATTCGGAAATAATAATAATAATAATAACATTAATAATAATAATAATAATAATAATAATGACACGTAATAAAATCAAATAAAAAAAAGAAGGATCGCAAACTCTTCGACGATGTAGGCGTACAATATTTTTGCGCGGTTACAATTGAGCTCCTATTTGAACCTATCGTACAATATTTATATATGTATAATGAACGAGATTTCTTTTCTCTTTTCGTTTCCGTTTAAATATTTTTGTACCGTTGGGCTTGAGCCTGTGTACGAGTTGGATCGTGTTCGATCGAATTTTGTAGTTTCTTTTTTTTTTTTTTGTTTCGTTTCAAACATCGTTTTTTTTTCTTTTGTTTCGTTTTTTCATTAAAAACGTATTGTTTGTTTGTTCGTTATTTCGTACTAGGCGGATCGTTCTCGACGACCTGGCTCGTTCAGAAGAATCCTAGAAAGCAGCCCCCCCTTGGATGATCTAGAACATCTGCCGAGTATCGAATGATTCGTTCTCTTTGTTTTTTTTTTTTTTTGGTTTTTGTTTTCGAATAATATTTGTTTTTTGTTGTTGCTGTTGTCTTTGATAATCAATCGATACGTATATATTACATACGTGTAATTTATGCGTATCCGTATATACGTGCGTATATATGTATATATATACATAGAGAAATTTATCAATTCCATTGGCAATGCACTTAAGTTGAGGGCTTTCTTTCGTTGTTTTCTTCTGTTCAATAATAATGATTATTTTTCATGTTTTCTGGCGGGCTAAGGAGGAGAAGCTCTCTCGCAGCTCTTCGATTACTTGACTCCATGCACATTTACCATGTGACATCGCATTGTGTACTTGCGAGTGAAGACGGCTTGACATATCGGGCAGATCGTGTCGCCTCTGTGTATACTGCGATGATGAGCAAGGGAGTCGCCGCGATTGTAGGTTTTTCCACAAACATCACATACCCAACGACCGCTCTCATCGTGAATCGTCCGCGATCTTCGCCTGGCCTCAACTTTGGTAGTAATCAGTAGTGGATCCCCGACAGGCGTATCGTAATTTGGTTGTTCTGCGCACACAATCCAAAGTGTTTTCCCATTCACACACAAAAGCTCATTATCCTTCTCGATCTTTTTTTTATTTATTTTCTTATGTCTGGGGAAATTTTTGTTTTTTTTTTGCTTAAATCAACAATTGCGCCGTTTCTAACGTTAATTTTTGACATGGCCGTTCGTTTTGTTTATATATACGTATGTTTAGGGCTCATACGTGTATATTGATATTTTACGGTAAGTATATACGCTTTTCTTGTCATATATATAAATATATAGTTATATATGTATATATGTGTATATACAAACTCGTATGTTTTTCTTTTTTCTTTTTTATCAATTTGCGAACGGAATGAGAAAACAGCGTGATATTCGTCAAGTTGCGTTTTGCTTTTCTTTCTCTGTTGTTGTTGTTGTTGTTTTTTTAAATGTTTGTTTGGGTTTGTTTTTCTTGCATACAACAATGATACGTCTATGTGTTAAAATCCATGACTATTATTGTGAGTAGTCCCAAAAACCATCCCTAACTAAGCCTTCAACCACACAACGTTACAGGGCGCCACGTATCTCGCTTGTTTCGTTACCTCGAAGTATTCCGATACACCGTCGAAATCTCGTTTTTTTCGTTGCACTTTTAGCGCCGGGAAATTGTTTTTTTTGTTTTGGATATTAATTTTTGGCGAAACTGGACGACTCGTTGTTCGATCGGGAATTGGAATGTTTTGAGAATGGCTGCCATGTTCGAATTTCGGACGATTTTGTTAATTGAATTTGTATTTGGGGGTGGGGGGAAGGGGAGATAGAAACAACGGTTTATCAGCTTCAATCGTGGATTAGGACTGATAGTTGGCCGGAACTCTTCGAATAATGAGACTAGTAAAGCCTTCGATCTGACAGATATCATCCTAGTCGCTACATCGAGGATTCATTGGGCCCACACAGTGGGAGAAGAAGAGCAATGGTGGAAATCAAGAAAGAATTATTTCCATCGGATTTTGGATGATTCGTATCGGTTGATGACTTCTGTTACTTCTGAAGACAGTGGCATATGGAAATTGTTGACGTCCTATCGCTTCTACACACTAAAGTGAATTTTGATACTTTATACTGATAAAAGTACTTGGAAATTGGATAAATTCATTCATTTGAAAACGGAGCTCGATATTAAAGTCCGCGGAGGGTTTCAGCCTTGTGACATTGAAGGTCGCATCGTTGGAACCCGAAGAAAAACTAGAAGCCCGAATTTCAGACGAATTTTGGGATTACAGTCCAATTATTTTTCAAAATTAGAAAACTGTTGCATGGCGGTGTGGGGTGGGTTTTTTTTTTAACGAAGAAAAATACGTGGAATTAAAAGAATTTATGGAAACGCGTGTGTAGCAACGATGAAAACTTTAACTCCATCAATCTTCGGGGTTTTTATATTTCGAGAATCGTAAAGTTTATTTTTCAACGTCGATTCCCCGAACAAATGAAATTCCGATTAGAACCGTGGTTTTCATAGCATAGCTCTGCTACGAGAGGGAATATTAAAAATGTACAAATTATTAGGAAAAAAATTAAGCAGAAAAGAACTTTTCGTTCCTTTTTTGGCGAGTGAAAAAATCGGTTCTACCTCGTTGAGGCCACTTAATAAGATCGTTGGTTTTTCGTTTCGACATCTATCGATAACTCTTCGAATTTTAGTGATGATAATGAACACGCAGCAAGTGCAATTTCATGTCATAACTTCGACTAAAAACCCGTTGGCAAATGGGGCATCTCGTTTGTCCCGTGTGTATACTGCGATGATGAGCAAGTGAGTCCCGGCGACTGTACGCTTTTCCACAAACATCGCATACCCATTGTCTGCTCACATTGTGAATCTTCACCGGATTTCGCCTCGTCCGAGCTCGGTTCGCAATCGGTAGAGGATCCCGAAGAGGTGTATCGCTATTTGTTTCTGCGCACACAATCCAAAGTGTTTTCCCATTCACACACAAGAGCTCATCATCGATCTCGATTTTAACCCTTCGCGGTCACCATGGGTGGAAAGAACGGACCCGTCGATCAACTCTGGCCCCAAATACACAATAGTTGCCGGTTGTAAATGGGATTCGCGTCGTCATGTATCGGAAATGTCGAGTATTCTCCAACCTCTAAAATCGACTCCCTTCACGTGTAAAAAAAATTACCTTTTTCGAACGCAGACTAGGCTTCTGATTTTTCCCCAAAAAGACTGTATCTAAGGATCATCAGATTCAAATCTTAGGTAAAAGTATTGAAAATTTGCAAAGTTAGGATTTTTTAATGAAAAAGTGAATTTTTATCGTTCTCATCTCTTAAAGATTTTTTTTTTCATATTGTGCGACTTCGTTTGTTATAAATAAATTTATCGTACGTTATCTTCAATGTTCGAAGCATGTTCAATAATTTTTTGAACCTTTTCGGGTGGATAGTTTGGTCGCAACACTGATATGAAAATTGACCGGGTCGATATCAATCCAGTGCGACCAACGTGATCGAAATGAAGAGTGTGACCACGAAGGGCTAAAAAAAAACAATCTATACTTAACGTATATCGTTGGACGTTGATGTATGTCCGTATTTTACTATTACACATGGATATATTATCAGCAGCCGTACGAGTAACAAAATAGCAGGTTTTATTTCAGTAGGTTTTTGTCTTGTGCACGATAAGACTATGTTAAATTCACGACTGCGTGTTTATACCAATAAACCATAACCAAAGAAGCCTTAAACCATAGAAGAAGAGTATCTCTTTCGTCGCGCTAACTTGCAGTGGAAATATGATTGTTTCGATGTTTTTTTCCGATAACGAGAAGATCGAAAGAAGGTTACAGTAAAATGTATCGGAATTTACGAAACCAAGTTCGATCATTGCATTGGCCTAATGAATGGCCTCTCAGTTTTCTACCCCAAAGCTTTGTGGCTGGAATTTCGAATGGGAATTGGAACCGTTGCGGAAAAAAGAAGTGCCAGAGTTGTAATATGATCAGGCCCATTGAAATACCCTTCAATGGACACATATCCAAAGCACTATGTACAATGCATGGTTGTCTAGATCAGAGGGCTTCTCTAAGGACTGAACTATTCGTGGATCTAGCGCGATCGTAGTTCGATGGAAGCGAAGCTGAGTTGTATTTATCTCTGAGTCAACGATTTTTAAGTGCAACGAAGTCGGAGGCGAAATATACATTCCAGTGATCGCGGTACTTCAGTCATCAGGGATTTGTGAAAAATTGATTCGTTTTTGTGGGTTGGTGAATCCACTCGAATCGCACCAATGCTATGATGAGAATGACATCCCAAAATGATATTTTTTATATCGTGGATCTAATGACTGCAAATGAGAATAACGTCATGTAAGGTTTGCTCAATGCATAATTAATGTCGAAAGATTTTCTATCTCTTAATGGTAGTAAATGTTCAAAGTTTTCATGTAACGTTTTTACTTTCTCGAAATGAATAAACGACGTTTCGAATTTTTGCAAATTCCGTTGTTGCGTGCGAGACTTTTGATTTCGGTAAATAATATTCGTATTTTTTGGAAACAACGTTTCCGATATTCACAACTCAAATTTCTAATCTAGCCAAATAACGCTCCTAATTTTCTTAAATAACTTTTTTAATTTCTGCAAACGATGTTCCTGATTTTTCCGAATCATCTTTCCGATTTCTACACAAATGATGTTTCTACAGATTTTCATTACTCGAAGTGACGTTTTCAATTTCTGCAAACGAGGTTCCGGATTTTTTCTGATAACATATCCACTATCTCCGAATAAGGTTTATAATCTCTGGAAGCGGCGTTTCTGATTATTCAAAACGACGTTTCCGATTTTGCACGAGTCTTTCCGATTTTCCCCATATGTCCTTCCTAATTTCTGTAAATGAAATTCTTAATTTCTGCAAATGGCATTTCTAACTTCCATACATGAGAAAAAAACAATCGTGTCTCTTGGACTAATGGGTATAAAAAATGTTCATACGCCGTTCGATAACACGGGGTTCGATTCTTTTTACAGGCTGATATCGAAAGACCAACGGGAAAGGTGGTACGAAAAGTAGACTCGTTCGATAGATCGTTCGAAGGCCGAGAATCAGCGGGGATAAAAAAGTGTTGGTGTTTGCGTTTAGCACTAGTGTTTTCGTAATAAGTGTCTTCTCATATCATGGATTCGATTGAAAACTCGTCGGCATATGGGACAAGTAGTATCGCCCCTGTGTGTACTGCGATGATGAATAAGTGAATCGTTACGACTGTAGACTTTTCCGCAAATGTCGCACACCCAACGACCCATCTCTCCGTGATAGGGCTGGCGCCTGGTTCGTTTGCCGCATTCGTTCGGAGTTATCTGTAGCGGATCCCCGGCGGGTGTAACCTTATTCGTTTCTGCGCACACAATCCAAAGTATTTTCCCATTCAACAAACAAAAGAAACTTTTCATTCTCCTCGACTTTGTATTTTTCTTTTCATTTTCCGTTCTAGGATAAGTACCACAGTAGGATTTTTGTCTCTAAAAAGTGCCTCTACCGATAATGGAATGGGAAAATGCCAAACAGCCCAAACAAACCCTGAACCCATCCAAAAACCAGCCCTGAACGAGCGTACGATCGTGGAACAATTAGCAAATACCTTTCCCTCCGAAAACTCAAAACGTCACCTGCCAAACTGTCGAAACTTCCCGCAAGCTTCGTGTGAGGAAACATTAAAAAAAAAAGGGGCTAGCGCCTTTCGTATTACGACAATTAGGAAATAAAGCACGTTTATTCAGTCTCTTTTCTGTTGGCTAATTCCTACAGTTTGCTTCTCGGTGCAAATCGAATGGACGACAGCCTGATTCCGAAATTTGTCAACCCTAGAAGTGGATATAAGTCAATTTGCACTTCTGATAACACTTGGCAATATTTGAGGATCGGATACAGATTTTTTCAAAAGTAGCTGGTTCGTGATGCTTTCGTTGTCACGGTTCTAGTCCGAAACAACTATTCGACGAAAGGGAGGTTATGTTTAACAGAGTTTTTTTCAACCTACGTCGCTGTCGTTTTTGTCTCTTTTCCGATTGCTAAATCCGTCAGTTCTAAAAATCTGCTCGGTCTTATTTTTGATCAATTGAGTTCGAAGAGAAAAAATCTCGTGTACATAAATTCACGAATTAATTTTAGCATGAATAAAAAATGGGAGTTACAGTGTCGTGGGTGATTGCTGAGATAGATTTTCAGAGGTTATCACTTTGAAGAGCGGATTTCGTTGGTGTACGAGAGTCAATTGTTCGAAGTTAACGCATAAGTAAAATTTTCGAACTCGAGAAGAAACGGATAAAGACGGTAGGTTTCAATGATTGATTAAATGGACAATCAACATCATCTCTGATATCAGAATCGTTTTCGAGGTATCTGGTCTTCGTCGTATTTCCAAATGATTAATTATTCTCTTATGAACGATCCTCCGCCATTTTGAAAACGTTTTGAGCTTAGTTCGAGAATACTTTTCGTCGAGGATTTACTCGGGAAAATAATTGTCGGTTCAACCGAGAATTTTCGTCGATTCAAAGTCGTCAGTATTTCGCTTAGCCACTTGCACAATGTATACAATCGATCAATGTATCACAGGGGTCCGCAATGCGACTCAAGACGTTCGCACGATTGTCGCATAGGTAGAGAAACACTCGAACGAAATAAGCGAAAGAATTATTGCTTTTTTTCGTTGAAAGTGCCATTTTATCAGGTTTGGGTCCGGGAAACATGCAACCGAATTTTTGCGGTTCAGAGAATGGCAGGGATAACGAAAAGTCGCGAGGTTGCAGAGGAAAATTTCGTTTCACGGTCTTGCATGTCGATTTGAAAACTCAAGCTAATTTTTATGGTGAAACTTATGAAAGAGTTCAGTCTGAACGGTTTTCGATTGCGACGATTTTTTTCCCACTTTATCTGACGTTGATGAAATGATATAAATAATATGAAATGAATATGAAAACCTTTTTGTTCAAATTTCGAATGCGAATTTTAAGTAATTTTTTATGATTCATTACATGTAAAAAGAATCATATTTTTCTTCACTATTAAATTATTTTGATCTCTAATTATTCGGAAAATGCTTCGACCATTAAAATGTTTAGGGTGAAACAAAATAGTTTTCGTTGCTTTCCAGGCATGGTCGTAATTTAAAAACCTTTGCAGTTTCAATTTGCACTACCGACAATCATAATTGTCAGGAATAATCGTCGTTTATCGCTCAATCATGAAAACTTCCCATCAACTATTCAATTATTATGACTTCTTATCATTTTTAATAAATGAAAAAAGATGAAATGAATTCTGTCGAGAAATCTCTGAATAAAATTTCCCGAAGTTTCTAGATCTGTATACAAGACCGAAGCGAAGAATTTGATAAATGAAGCAAAAAAGCGAGAAGGTTTTCGGCACGAGAGATCGCGAAGAGAAATTAAGGGGATGCGTGAGGGCACGGAGGAGGAACGACACGAAGGGCATTAAATTACAACGGGGATGGTGCGTCCTCGTGTAATCCCGGTTTCGATAAAATCTCGTTTTAAAACTTGTCGAACTTGAATTTGTCATCGAGTCTAAGGGAGGATTTGTGTATACGCGACAAATGTGTTCTCATGTCGTAGCTACGACTGAAAACACGTTGGCAAATCGGGCACCTCGTGTGGCCCTTGTGCAATACTTTATGGAGGCTCAACGACGTCGGGTGCTTGAAGCCTTTCCAACAAATTCTACAACGAAACAATAATTCTGTATCGGTGGAAGTCTGACCGCAGTCATCGTCTAACGAGGTACTCAAATCCCCGATGTGGTCGGCGATAACGCCTCCGGTATCCTCTTCGCGCTCTACAAATAAACACAAAATACGAGCTCTGCGTATAAACATTCTTGGAGAACAAAAAAAATAAATAAATAAATATTGTTTCTTTTTTTTTTCGACAACAAAAAATTTACGAAAAAGCCTCGCTTCTCGTTTCGTTATAATCACATAGTATAATAAAAGCTGTGTGTATGCTGTACGTATTAACAACAACGCGGGGAGAGAGAGAGAGAGAGAGAGAGAGAGAGAAAGAGAGAGAGAAAGGAAGGGAAGAAATAAGCCCGAATTAAGAAACGAGAGATCAGAAGAAAACAAAAGGCATCCCGAAGAAGACCCAAACTTTCCGAGATAAGCTGATTGAAAGGCCCAGAAACATTCCACGAAAGAAACAAGGAAACACCGGAAATGCGTTGTTTGAAATTTCCAATTTTGGAAAATTTCTCGTCATGAGTTATCGGATACTTCCGACTCGGAGTATCCTAATTCGTAATTAAAATTGGTGGAAGAAAAATCTCGATACGAGCAATAACGAAGTACTCCGAAGCCCTGTATCGACCCTAGATTTCGAAACTTCATTGGGGAGCATAATGGACGGAGTCGCTGTTGATTTCTGTATCGTTGTGAAAAACTAATTTCAAAGCAATTATTATACAGCCGAGAAAGTCGATTTTCCTGACCTATCACAGTAACGATGAAACTTTAATTTAAAAAAAGCTTTAAGTCCTGACTTGGAACAGAATAAGTATAAAGGAAGAGAGCAACGACGATTTTTAGCGGAGAACACCAAGGTTGTTTCTATTTTCGATCTAATATGTGAAAAAAAATCGGGATATTTTTTAAGATTTTTTTCGAAATATTAATTGGTAAAAGTATTTAAAAATGATAGGCTCTACAATTTCTATTGAAAAATTGACGAATTGTTGGCACGTCGGTTTTAATTATTTTCTTTTTTTTGCCACGAGACATTTTCGATCGACGATTTGCTGCCATCTGTATTACAAATGTTGAAATGAGGTTTTGGGTTTGGACGATCCCCTTCAGTCGTTGCTTGAACACAATAAATGAACATATATATATATATATATATATATATATATATATATATATCGTTCGACTTTCATTTCGTGTGTGTACGAGTCGATGAAAATAATCCTTTTAATTAACAATACGTTGAGTCAGTTCGCGAGTTTTAATACTTTTGCAGTTTTTCCGTTTTCGTCGTTTCACTGAGTATCATTAGCGAAGAGCAAGTGAGATTTTTGATTTTCGATTTTTCCTAACCAAATTCTTATCTTCTGTCTAATATTGCAACGGGTTTTTTTCTCTCGTTATTCGTGCAGGCGTGTACGGCTCTCGAAAATGTATTCGATTTGCCTGGACCTCGTAGAAACGACTGTCAAAAGACTGTTTCAGTTTTAACAAAAATATCGTTCGATTCATGATTTCCGGTCCGTTCCGGCGTCGTAAACATTCCAGAGCTATTTCGTTTTGTTCTTGAGCCTAAACACCTTCATTACCCTCCGTTCAGTTTGCCCCACGAAATTACTTTTTCAAAAACCGTATTTGCATGTTTTTTTCGTTGTTGGCTTGATAAATGTGAAGCGGATCAATGGAGATGAATCGAATATTTCATTATGAAAATATTGCGTAGTTATACTGTAGGAACCGTTTATAATCGATTGGAAGAGTCTAATCAAATTATTTGCAATAATTTGGCACTTCAAAATATATCGTAATTGACACTTAAATTATTTTCTAAACAATTAAAACTTTTTGATTAGTATATGTGTCCGAAATATGAAACATACCTTTTTGTTCAATTGTTTATAGACGTATAAATTATTTCTTTACTTTTCATTGACACGTATCCAATTATTTGTTTATTTTTTAATCATTTTAGCCTGTTCAATAACATGTAGGTTTTCTATATAATTTTTTTTTTGTCTTTTATAACTTTTAAGTACTTCTAAGAGGAGATTGAAATTTAGATTTCGAAGTTGGATTTCCCAAAGCAAGAATTACAAAAATCCAGCGAAGTATGCAAAGACCATTATTTTTCAACTTCATTTGTTTCAAGATTTTTCTCAAGTTCACGTGTGCGAGGAAATAAAAGATTTTTAACTCATTATTTATATATGCCATTGAAACGTTCAATTAAACATTTGTAAAATAAATAAAAACGTACAAGTAGGTTCAATAAAAACGTATACAATCTACTTTCTTTATCAAACGTGTGTCTTTAAAAACTGAGTATTTGGGATTTGAATACTTTTTTGAGAACGTTAACGTTGAAATTCAAATTTAAAAATTCGACAACGCAAAGTACAAATAAGAAAAATTCAGCCAAGAATGAGCATCACTTTGAGCAACATTTTTAACGACGCAAAATAAGCAGACCATATTAATAAGCTGGTGATATTAATAATAAGCCGATAATAAATCATGGAATAAATACTGTGTACAGGGTGAGGGGGTCGAAGTTTTAACGTCCATTTTTAATAATCCACGACCGAACGGAGAATAAATGACGGTGGGCAAGCAAAAAAAAAAGACCCTTCGTTCGCCAAATTCCCTGTTGATCGCACTGGTCGGTTTGTCCGTTCGAATTTTACGAACGTACAGCGAGGACTGTACTTTTGAGGATTATCGAAGAAATGGTCAATCGCAATGGCTCTCGTGGTCGATTGTCTCGGAGAATAATCCGCTTAGCGGATGAGTCTCGATCCGTCCCGAGAGTGAGAGAAACAGAGAGAGAGCGAGAAATAAAGACAGAGAGAGGGAAAGAGAGAAAGAAAGAGAGAGATAGGTAGAGAGAAAGAGAGAGAGAGAGAGGAGAAAGCTTATCACGGCTCTATACACGCGATTCTATATTCCCTAAACCATTCGTTGTTCGTTTCTCGGTTCGTTTGTTTTCCGCTCGAATCGTGACGGCGATATTCGCACATCTTTTTTTCGTTTCTGTATTCTTTTTCGTATTCAAGAATCTTGTGGATATCGGTACGGTCCTTTTGTTTCAGTCAGTTCGTATTATCTTCCTCCTCTGTTTGAATGTACAGTAAGACGGCACGGGGTGATGAGGTTGGTGCTATGGAGGAGGAATATGAGGTATAGCCCGTAGTTCGTGAAATTCCGCGAAACAAGGCCACCGGCACAAACAGGTATTGCAGGCCCAACATTTGAAGCGTGTCTGTCTGAGCTTGCCACGTGACGTGAGTATTCCTCGTCTCTTGCAGTGTACACATACTTTTCCATGGCCATTTGCTTTGCTGAGACTATGCGGCGGACCAGTAACGTACGTTATTCCTCCTGAAGAATAATTGTCCACAATCTTCGGTTAGTTCATATCTCAAGGTTTTTGTTTTTGTTTTTGGTTTTCTTATTGGGCACATGCATATCGAGGCAACGATTAGTAACGTTTTGCACTTGTACTTTTGTTGTTTTTCTTTGTTTCTATAACTGTTGTATTTTTTGTGTACTGTATCCTTAAATTTTTGATGTTTTTTTTTTTTGCTTAATATCTTTTTGTTTAGAAATTCTCGTTTGTGTAGGTAAGCCGGATTCCCAGCACCAACCCCGTAGCCGTAAGCCAGTCTAATCAGGAAAAAAATCGACAAAAAAAGGAGAGTAGAACATGTAAACAAGACTTAAAACGAGCGACCAATACCCACAATAGCATTGCCAGGTGCTAGTTCAATATGTGATCGCCTATCGAGAGTTTTCTCTTCTTTACGAATTTTTTACGTCCTCCTTTCGAGGGAGCCCGATACGGGCACCCCCTACTCCCGATTGTATTTATATTCGTCCATTCGCGAAATTGTTCGTACCGAAAAATATTCCGCTTTCTTTTTCATCCTTTTCCGCATCGACCGTTCCCCAATGCTTCTCGGTGAAGTTCCGGTGAGTTTCTTCTCGGCACCCTCGCAGACTCTTCTTGAATCCTCGTTGCATCGTGGCACCTCGAATTTTCTCGGACGCTCAGAAGTCTCGTTTCTCGATGGCACGTTGCTTCTTCTTTTCTATTCTGTTTGTTTTTTCGTGAAAATTCTTTGTCTTCGGATGGTTTCCCGTTTCGTAAACGATCAGCGAGGAACGATTTTCACAATCCGGCAAGGCTGGCTGATGACGTTTTTCTACGTTCTCTTTTTAGGGACTTCACTCGCGGATTTTTCAGATCGAAACAAAACAAGAGAGGGAGAGAGAGAGAGAGAGAGAGAAAGAGAGAGAACGATAGAGGAAGAGATAGAGATAGAGAAAATTGTACACACATATACAGTGTTTCTGATTAATCCTTAAATAATATGGTACGCAGTGCAACTCCCGAATATATTGGATTCGGTTTACAGTTTTAGTTCCATCGGTTCCTTCCGGCTAGAGAGCAAAACACTCGGGGCTTTCTTATTCCCTTTTCGTTTTTTTTCACTCGATACTTTTTCACGTTCTCTTCTTGCCTCCGGCTAAAGAGCTACGGTGTATGTGTATGATTTCCATGCTTTCGTTAATTTCGCTGTTTCACTGAGAGTATCTCGTTTTTTTATTCGTTTTGTTTTTGTTTTTCATTTTCCTTAAGTCGCTACTTACCTACAGGGTTATCAAAGAATCTGCTTTGAAGGATTTTTCATTTTTTCGATTAATCGATAAAACGAAACAAAAAGAAACTGGACAGTATGACGAAGAGAATCGATCGGCTGGAAGGTATGACCGAGAGTTCGTGTTTCGTTTCATGCCGAATAGTCGAACGAAAATAAATAAATGCATAAATTAATGAATAACAAAAGAACAAAAAAAAAGATAATAAAATGAAGATAAAAATAACAATAGTAGTAACGATAGAAAGTGGATGCTACGATCACCGTGGCCACCACCGCACAATCACCCACCACCAGCCCTCAATATTATTTTTTTTGTTTCCTCGCAATTTCCCGTCGCACGAGAACACTCTCTCGTTGTTTTCTTCTCTTCTTTTTTGTTCTCCAAATCGATCGCGAAAAGCGAATTTTTCGCTACGTATAATCCGAACGCAAGAGGAAATAAAAAGTGTCTGTTCTTTTTCCTTCTTTCTTGCATCAGCGTGATATCCAGATGGATTTGACATATGTTAGTATATTTATATACATATATACATGTATATGTATATATATGCATGTATGTATGTGTGTGTTTGTGTATACGCATAATATATGTGGAGAAACAAATAAATAAATAAAAAAGTAAGTAAGTAAAATTGAAAAGTAAAAAGAAGGAAACGAATTAAAAAAAAAACACAATGGTGACTCTAGTAAAGGTATCGAAAGGAACATAGATGATTGTCGGCACACATACAGCACTTGGCAATGCTTGACTAATTTCTACAGCTCAACCTACCACCCGAGTGCCTCCGTTATACCGCAAAGTTGACATACAAAATTCAGAGAAAAAAAACCATGCACGCTTTACACTAAAAAAAAAAACTAAAAAAAATATCAAATCTGCGTCTTCAACGATCGGTGAAGAGAGAATTCTGTTTTCCTTTTGCGCCCTTTTTTTTCATTCAGGGTGCGAAAGAATCACCTTGGGTGCAGTCCTCGGCACATTCTCGCATTCGCCAATTCGCGTACGAGGACTCTGCGAGCCGGAGCACGATTGTTACGTACAGCGCGTTTTCGATTGATGAGACCAAAGAAAAATTCAATGTCTCGGTGGATTGATTAGAAATCGTTGAACGGGCTCGAAAAATCCTCGTTTCGTTTGTCATTCTCACGTTCGAACGTCGTTTCTTTTTTTTTTATGCATCACAATAGTACTCAATGCCGTTAATTATTATTATTTGCCACCTTTCACCCAATCTCTCGCAGATATTATTCGTATGCGGTGTATGAATAATGCAAAAGCCGCGCAAGTGATTGCGCTTTTGTAAGATTTAAAAAAAAAAACAGACTTTCTAAGAGATGAGTTTATAGGTTAAGTGGTAATCGAAAGAAAAAAAATATGAAAAAAATGGATCACCTCAACCCACGGGCTTGCCGAGGCTTCACCCTTCTTGGAGGATCGAAGGGGAAGACTCCTCTTCTCCCTCGTTCTTCCTTCGAAATATTTTTTTTCTTTATCACCGAAAAAATATGGTCGTTTCTGTACCCAACGTGCACAACTTTCCTCGAGTGTTCAGAGACGTATAGTGCATGGAGCAGCGAGAAAGACAGTCAGTGAGAGATAGAGAGATAGAACGAAAAAAAAAAATACAAACAAACACTGAGAAACTTGGTTTTTGAGATTACTGAGGAAATTCTACGACCCTTTACACTCCAGGATTACGTGCATTCATGTTTATGCAATTATTGGGTACAAAATTTTCCTGCCAGCTGCAGCATCGATCTCTCGTTAATTTTCGCTAATTATTTTTGAGTTTATGGAAAATATAGTTTGGATTGGTTTCGAGATCGTGTAGAAGATACATCACGTGACAGGCGAGAGAAACGAGACGAAATTTTTAAACCGTGATTTTTCAAGGACGAAACATTTCTGTCGTAAAATTGAAGTATCAAGTTTTGCATTTATCAATTCTACAGGGACTCATGCTCGATTTGTCGGTGAGAATTTAACCGCCAATGAGAAAATTGATATTGAAAATTTGTGAGGTTATTTCGACCTTCTACATGTCCTTATGTGGTGAAGCTCACGAGTTTGAAGTTTGCTTCAATGCAACGCAACGGATTTTTTTTTCATTCCTCATTTTTAGTAAGTTATGAAATATTTTACTTCCCAATTCGGAATATAAGTTTTGCGAAGACTCGAAAAATTATCAAGGTATTTACGCCACGAATTTTGTGAAAATAGAATTCAGAAATTGGAAGAGAATAATTCGCGTTGGGCTTCGAAGTTGCAGACTTCCATCTCATTCAAGCCTAGTGTTTCATCGGACTATTTTAACGATTTTCGCGCTGCAACTGACATTCTGGAGATTTTATTGGCGGACATTGTTTTTCACTCACCCTGAGCTGCGTCCTGCCCTAGCCTCTCTCCCGATGTACCTGGTTTCGATAAGAGGTGTCCTGCGAAAAAAGAATAAATATATTTGCAAAGGATTTTTAACAATATTTTTTTACGCGTAGGGAAAATTTCTTATTTCCGTAGTTTTCGAAACTACTGTATAGTACTTTTAGTGAAGCCCTTGCAAATTAAAAAATAAAACAGTTGTTCAAGTTCGTGGTATTTCGATAAAAGAAAAATCGTATTCAATGCTTTGGTTAGACACAAAAAAATAGCTTGTCGAATTACCGATTCGTCAGAAAAAAAAGTCGAACGATATTAATCGTGTCATCAACAAACCTCTCTTTCGATGATATGGCGTTCGAAAATACGAAAGTAACGAAAAGGTAAATTTATCAATTTCTCATTTTCATTATCATCCCAAATTATATTTGTACATTAAGACTGAAGATTATACTAAATAATATACTAATAAATGTTTGCATTATTTTTTTAACTCCGAGACTACGAAAAGTTCAAAATGAAAAAAAAAAAAAAAAACAAAGATCGTTGTGTTCGAACGATCCAAATTTAGACGCCATGTGGGCACATGACTACCTGTATTGGCACTTGTATACACAGTTTCTCTGGACCCTCGTGTAAATACGAAACATTCACGCGTCGACCGAAGCTGGCTGAAAGACAAAACTCCAGGGGGCCCCTTAAGCATCTCGAAATAGTGAAGTGGAGGTCGTTGATGAAAAGAGAACGAGTTGGGTTCGTAATAGATCACGCGGGTACTCGATTTCGAAAATTAAAGAATTTTTGTTTAATCTGTTTTTCGTATGTAAAGTATATTCGCTGAAAACGCAATTCGTGGATTCATTATTTCAGGGCGTGGAATTTAAAGAAATTAAAGACTACTTTTTCGGAAGGAAAGCAAAAGATGTTGGGTAATATCCATTTCTTATATAGAAAAGGAGTTCATACGATGGAATGTTGCAATAAAAGAGAATTAATAATTTACAAAAGAAATACGAATTCCTGAATATTTCATTGCTGTCGTTATTAAATTTTTAACATCAAGCCACTGCTCTGTTTATTTCGTTTTTCCAACTCTCACATTTCTTCATTTCCGTTGTCGGGCGTCACAGTTTCCCTGCTGTGTTTTCAGGGCATATTTTGTTCCCCCATTTTGCTGGGGGCCAGAACCCTCAACTTTTTAGGGCTCCGTAGCCATTGGGAGCCCTTATAATTTCGACGTGCCCGTCCATCTGTCGGGGCATTGATCCCCCACTCTCACCCGCCCCGCCCGTTTCTGTATCGACAAACTCTCGGTTTAAAAACTTCCATCAATTTGTAAGAGGAGAGTCACCTTTGGCTTTCGATCTTTTTTTTTAACAAAATTCTTTGCATTTACTGTGTTATAATTCATGTTAATTTTAAGTATATTATTGTGACAATCATTATTAGCGTTTTTCGTTCTTGTTTAATGAACGTTACAGTCTCGTTAATTTCGCATTTTTTAAAACAATGGAGCGATAAGAATATTTATAGCAGCAATTACGTTTATGTTAGGCTGGAAGTAAGATTCTGAAAAACGAATCGTTGAGAAGTTGGAAACAGAATTTGGGAATTCGGAGATTCAGAAATGATGGAAAACGAATAAAAAAAGAAATAGTAATCTCACCGAGATCCGTCGATGCGCGTTTTCCTTCGACCACATCCGGTTGACTCGTTGTATAGAATGTCTGACTGATGTCCGGTTTTTGTTCGTGATCGGCCGCATTCGTGGGCGCTTCGTCGGCAACCAATTTGTTGATTGTACTGTCGCCGACGCTCTGCTCCTCGTAACTACAACTACTGCCGTCCTGTTCCAAGTACTCGGGCATTTCGAGCTTGAAATTCGGCATCAGCGGTATTATTTCGACCGGATCGGAACCCGACGCGTTCGCTTGATTTTCCGCTGTTTGTTCGCCCTCCTTCGTCGTGTGACCGTTGTTCTCGCGTTGCGTCGTTTTTTCCGCGTTCGCCGCGCTGCGATTGTCTCGACATTTTCGCCTCTTCGTCGGCGGTGTTTCAGCCTGAACGTCGACTGACTGGAAAGGCAACGGTGATGACGGCGATTTGCTTCCTTTGCTATTCGTCATTGCTTTCCCCGCTGCATTTTGAAGTTGTACTTCAGGTTCATTAGGAATCTCCACGTCCTCCTGATTTAGGGAACACGAATGAGGAACACGGTCAATCGGTAGAAATGATTTTTCGTGGATTTGCAGAAAATCCTTAGGAAATACTTCTTTGTGGGTATCAGTTGCATACATTTCGTATTACTTTCTCACATTATTTTTAATACATTTTCATTCTCAACAAAAATATGAAATAAGGGACGAAAAATAGTTCTGTAATTAACAAATCATTTTGTTATTTTTATCTGGGATAATCAAATCAAATTATTTTTCACAATTGATCATTATGTGCATTCATTTGGAAACCCGATACAAACATATTTTTAATCCTCCACAATTAGCTCGACAAATTATGCGATTTTACTCAATAGTAAAGAAAAACATTGTCGATTAATTAACGACTATTTATACTTATGGTCCATAATTATCTGCGATGATTAACAATTAAATATTATTAAATGATCACGGAGTTATCTTGTTACACTATTTCGCATACTGTATATATTACTTGGTAACTTAATTCCCATCATAAATTATTATTTCATTAAATTATAATAAAAACACGACAATTACTTTCTGGGGTTAAAAAAATCTGTAACCCTCGGTTCATTTTTTTTTTTTGACGTACCTCGACTATACTATCGCTATCCTTTCCTGTGCCATCGGTCAGTCCCTGTACAGCCAGCAGTTCAGCCGTCGTCAAAAAGCTCGCCAATTGTTCCTGGACCACGTTGACTTCTCCTTGGTACATGAAATCAACGAGTGCTGCCAGATCGTCAAATTTGACATTACGGAATATGATGACAGGATGTTGACAAGGATTTTCCTGAAACCGAACAGAATGTACTTGAAACGACCCACTCCAAGACACAACTTTGGCTTCCTACGAATCAAGCCAGCGGCAAAGATCCGTCTTACCTTGAACAAATCTCTGAAGTATGTGCTACACGCGGAGAGCAGCATTTTATGCGCTCTTATCCTTTTTCCCTCGCAGCTGAGCGTCACGTCGACCAGGTCTTCATCGGTGCGCAATGTATCGAACGCACAAGTAATGTGTTTGAGGTAATTGTTCCATCTGAGGGAAAACTGTTGGCTGGAACCCATGCTGCCTTGCTAAGATGAAACAAGAAAAAAAGGAGGATGGAAACACGTTTAATCGATCGATAATGATGGGGGTTCCCGAAAGCAAAAAAAGATTTTTAAAATCGGGCTGTACAAAAGCCTACTCGTGCGCGATATAAAAAAACCGATTTTCCGGCAATATCTTACGTTATGATGGACCTAGATCGAATTTCCGTCGTGTGTGTGTGCGTCTATCACGGACCGCAAGGATCTCGCTCCGCTCGAACAAATTGTTAAACGTCGCGTTTTTTTTTGTCGGAAGCTCGATACGAACGCGTCCCAAGTGTCGAGGCGGTCCCGTCCTGCAATTGTTCGTTTTTTGTGTTTCTTCAATTGCCGAGCTTTGGGTACAGTCCTCATTCGTTTGACGATGTATTGAGGACTGTAAACAGTGTATAGCTTCCGCAAGTTTTCATGGCACCATTGAGATTCTCTTTACACCCCCCACCACCCCCCAACCCGAGCTCAAACACCGTGTGTATCGTGTCGCGTCTGACAAACGTTCTCACAAACACAAACTTATTACGTAATTGCACCGCATTACTCTTCACCTCGTTTGATTAGAGTTTATGAGCGATCGAGGCTGGGGGTGAACGCCGAGAATTTCACCTTTAGAAGTTACACTTTTACGACCGAGTGACAGATGGGAGCCATTTTCCTTCGGGGAAAACGCGTAAGATGCGCAAAAGGGGACCAACTTTCTACACAAGCCACGCACGATGCGTGGGATCTCACTCTCTCTCTTTCTCTCTTCTCGTCACTGTTGTCGAGCTACCTTAAGCTCGGTACACACGAAAATTATACACGAGAATAACTCGCACCGATTGCCGAAAATGTCAACGATGCAATATACCGACACTTCCAGTTCGTCAAATGGATTTACTTCATTGTTATTGTAAGGGTGAATAATATACGCCTTAGAACTGCCTTTATAAATCAAACTTGAGTTATTCGCCTAATTTTATCTTTCTTAATCACGTTCGCCCCATGGATCGGGCGAACCTCGCGTCACGTTGAGTTACCATTGTGAACGTCGCTTCGTGTTCTGTATAATCGCAGGAGCTGCTCCGTCGGTTAGGAAGATGGTAAATGGCATATCGATCGAATTCAAATGGACGTGAGTAGAATGGCTGCCACAAAATTGGGCGATCTTTTTTTCATTCTTCGTAACATGATATAAGCAATGGTAATTTTTGCCACAATTCGAATCCAATATTAAAAGGAAAATTTAGATGCGAAATCGTTGGACAGTATCGAGCGGCTTCGTCTGCTATTCTAGTGTTCCTGCCACAATGGCGCTGCAATCTTTTTTTACTCATAAAATTTTCAAAACTGGCAAAATTTGAATATGTAATTGGGAAACAGATGACTTAATTAGTTGTCAAGAGTTGGAATCGGTTTCGTTTATTTAAATTTCTCCGACATCTAAATAAATGTCAAATAAATCGGATGAAAGAATAGATATTTATTCTCCATCGTTTCGTCTTTAGTCATAGGAAATATGTACAGTAATATCTGTAAAACTCCAAAAGCTTAGTCACCTTATGAAACATAACCTAGCTTTCTTATGAATATCTATGTTTCTATTAGATAAATGTTAATCCGCAGGTTTCAAAAATTTACGTTGTCCCCCCGTCTTGATATAGTCCGCAAGTTTTTTATTGTTGCGATAATCTTGACCACGCTGCTTTTTGGTTTGGAATTTCTTTCCCATTGTCGTTACTTCCGCTGGTTTCCAGCGTTTGGCGAGTTGCTCGTCAGAAATATCTGCTTCGCGCTTGGGCTGTTCTTTCGCATCCTTGGCCTGTTGTTCCAACTCCATGAGCCTCTCTATTTCAGGATTCATACCTTGATAACTGACTCTGCCGTCTCGTAATTGTTCACAGAACGCAAAGCTTGGTTCGATGATAAATCTGCCCCTGCAATGTGACAAATATTCTTATAACAATTGAACTTTGCTTATTCTTTTTTTTTCTATTTAAATTGGGACAATGCCTTACGATTCATTTTTCATACGTGTTGTCAGTTGATTTCCAAAGTACTCCTCACCCTCCTCCTGATAAAGCTGCTTCTCTACTTTTTCCTTTGTCCTTTTCATGAACTAAACAAAAATCAATGAGGTATCAGAACTATGAAGTTAACCAAAAGAAACTAGCATGTGAAATACTCGAATCAAGCATTTAGAAGATACGAAATTGATATCTCAATGCTCCAACGCCGAAACTGTTCGCCGAGACCAAATATGGTTTTGCCAATATATAACAATGTATTCAAATTTTGTCACAATAAATACATTAGTAATTTTCCCATGTATCTATAAGGACATGTAGAAGATCAACATAATGTAAATAATTTTCGAAAACAGCTTTTTCATAGACAGTTAACTATTTTTAGAAAAAACTGAGCATTGCTCTGTAGTGTTCACGGACGCAGAGTGTGATGGTTTCATTTTCCAGAAGATATGATTCATCTTAGAGAAATCTGGTTTACAAAACTTTAGCTATCTCTCTTCATTTTACGTAGTACAGTATTAATTTCGTGTCGATCGGTTGTTTATCATGTAAATAGCTAATCTAGCAGCGTTAAAATAACATAGGCTAACCTCTAACAATTACCTTCATTTCGAGTATACTTTTCGACAGTTTCAATTTGCACTCTTCACGGACGGCCATTTTGGGAAGATAATTTGTCAACTTTTTGTTTAATAATTTTCTATGCTATTTTTCGAGAAGTGTTGTCAATTACGCCAAGGGAAGAGGTTATCTTGGCGTGTTCAATGTCGAAGATTTTTTTCAAACACTGTGTGAACAGTGCTGTCACCTTTGCCAGCGTGCAAGTCGATTACGGATAGTCGAACGTGCGATGTCTCGATTACGCAAAGAATTTTCGTGTAACTGCGATTGGCGGCAGTTTCATTGTGGCGTCACGTTAAAGCGGCGCACAATCCGTATCGGGCACGCGTAGTTTTTCCCTCTCTAGCGGCGGTTTCGTCGCAAAAACGTACTATCGGAAAAATACGTAAGAATAGTGACACAGGAAGTGTTGACGATAAAAGGTACGGAAAATATGTCGTTCAGACTCCGACGTTGGTATTCACGATACGTCGTTCGGAAGGCGTGACAGTCTCCAATTCCCAATTTAAATTTGATACTTCCGGCAAACTAACCTTCTATTTTTGTTTTGTGTATTAAAAAAAAATCATAATCAGCGGTGGTCCAGCCGGTAATGGGAGATAAAAATTCGATGGATTGGTGTCCTTTTGTTTATGGGGGACTAGCTTCGATAGTTGCAGAATTAGGTAATTTGAAAATAACTAAAAATAAGCAATCGCCGATCACCGCGCCCGAAAACCGATTTATTTTTCCTCGCAGGTACGTTTCCCTTGGATACGACTAAAACGCGTCTCCAAGTTCAAGGTCAAAAGTTCGACAAGAAATATGCATCCCTGAGATACTCCGGTATGACGGATGCTTTGGTCCAAATATCCAAACAAGAAGGCTTCAAATCATTGTACTGTGGGTAAGTCTACAATCGCTTATTCACTCATACTCAATGGTAACGGTGTAAATTCCATTCGCGCTATGGTTCTCAAGATACCTGCTTTTGCACTTAAAGAAGAAGTCTGCACTTTTGCTTGAGTACCAATTACGGATCGATTGTTCAATTCAAGAATCGTTATTTATTGGGATTCCGGTGAAGGATTGTCAGACGTTGTTGCGCTGATTTTAAAGCCTGGCTGCACAAAAGTTGCAGCTCTTGAAAAAGCAGCATCTCGGATGAGAATAGTGAAAGAGGAAAACTATGTGAGGCAATCCTGATAAACCCAGCTTTGCCATGTTACACCACCTGTGAGATTCAAAACTAAACAGGAAATATTAATCTTTGTAAAATAAACGATTTTTTACAGTTTTTTGGGCAAAACATTTAATTACATTTGTGATTTAACATTTAATTACAATGACATCAAGTTGTGTCATTGATATTCATCGATAATTTTGATTCCATTCAAAAAATTGTCACCAAACTGTACAGCGTTTTCCTAGTTTCTTCATTTCATCAGGCACACTTGCAATTTATGTTTACTCTTGGCAAAACAAAAAAAAAAAGCACGCACCGAATGCACCAGAGAGACGAGAATGAAACTTCTTTGTGCTGTAAGCGAACTAATTAAGTGTATGAAAAAAGAAAAATGACAAAACTTCTATGTCAGAGAGTGAACGTTTTTTTTTCTTGTCTTTTTATGTTCCTCGATTCGAAACAGGATCAGCTCGGCAATACTGAGGCAGGCTACGTACGGAACAATTAAATTTGGCACATACTACTCGCTTAAACGTGCCGCTACGGAAAAGTGGGGAACAGATGATTTAGTGCTTATAAATGTTATGTGTGCAGCATTAGCAGGAGCTATATCGAGCGCAATCGCTAACCCAACCGATGTGGTGAAAGTTCGAATGCAAGTGACTGGTGTCGAGGGAAATCTATCTTTAATCCGTTGCTTCCGAGATGTATTTCAGCACGAGGGTGTACGCGGCTTATGGAGGGTAATGAATCACTGAAAAACGTAATTTTACTTTAAGACACCCAGAAAAAGCTTACCTATATGAAAATAGTTGTAGTTACGATATCGAGGTGGATTTTCACGTTTTTATGATACGCCGCATGGAATGATCGATTCATCCTTTTTGGCAAGCTAGAATGACGAAAAATCCTTGTTTTAATACTCCAAACGTTAAAACCACCTCGAGTGTATGCGAAGAGTAAAATAAAAAATTTCTGCGTTGCTAATTCGAAGAATTTAATATTCTTCGTGTCGTCCTATATTCGGTTCAGGATGTGGTGAAGCAATCGTTTTACTATAAGACCTATACGTAATGAGTACTAATATGTAACATGGGATTTCAATACAAAGGGAGTTGGACCAACTGCCCAGAGAGCTGCAGTCATTGCGGGTGTTGAATTGCCCATATATGACTTCACGAAGAGCAGGCTGACTCGCTTCATGGGTGACAACGTCACCAATCACTTTATGTAAGTTCTCCTGACATTCTTATACCGTTATCTATGTTGATACTATTTTCAGGACTATGGCTTCTTATGAACAATGTATAAGTTATAATTGATTAACACCGTGTCACATTAGAGTCACTTGGACCAATTAGTAGGTGCCCAATTGCGAGCAGTTTAATTGAGGACTCGAAATTTATCGCTACTTGTCAAACACTAGACCAGTATTTATATTTTTATATTGATTTTTTCAATTATTCTCATTAAATAATAAAATCCACAGTAAGAGCAGATCGCAAAACTCTTCGTTACAAATCAGAGCTAAAACTCTAGATTATAAAAAAATATTACGGATAACCTCATTTTTGCAATTTCCAGGACACACAAGATCCCGAAATTGGAATGAAATTTGCTTTTGATTTTGACATTCCAACATATACAGGGTGTCCTACGACGGCGTGTCATCGGTGAAATCGGGGTTTGGGGTGAAATTCCAAGTCGATTGATATAAGCATGTATGGTTCAGAGATCAATCCCAGATCAATCGCTGAATTATTATTAATTTTTAAAGGCATATAATCAATATAACCACATATATTCAATATAACCATATATATTCAATATAACCATATATATATATATAAGCATATATAATCAATATAACCATACATGCTTGTATCAATCGACTCAGAATTTCACCCCCAACCCCCCATTTCACGGATGACATACCATCATGGGAGACACTGTATAAGAGTTTACTATCATCTTAATTTCATTTCGAAATTGTAATTAACCCCATCGAGACGTATACGTGAATTATTACAGAAAAAAAGTGCAGTGTCCAGAGTTTTTCGTGAATCGCGGAGATCCTTTAAGGTTTCTGTGGATCGAGCCTCAAGTCGGAATATTTCCTGCTACTTTTTTTCTTCGCGTACTTTTCGAATTGGAAAAATCGAAAATAATTGTGTTTTTCTGCTTTCTGTCGACTCGCACTCTCACTCGTTGGCGAATCAGTTACGTTCATCTGGCATGAATCAGTTTATGGTGATTATCAATAAATGCACGAATTTTTCGTACGCATACAGATTCCAAAAAGGAAGAAGAATAGCACATCAATGAAGCGTCATAATTTTTACCGAGACTATTAATCGACTGAAATTGTAAACGGTCAGGTCATCGTTGGACTTTTTCGGTTTTATAAAATGTCACTTTCTTTGCAGGTGAATGACAGTGTCGTGCACACTAGGACACATATACAAAGAGAGAAAGAGAATAAGAGAGGTAGATAATGAAAAAGAGTATTGGACTCATGAACAGCGTTCAACCTCTACCCTAGAAGATATTTTTTTTTCTCTCATTTGTCACAATCGTAACAAATGAGAAAAAAATAAAAAGAAAATGTTCTCCAGATGAATGTATCTTCGTCAGCTGCTTCGCATAGTCTCCTCCCCGGTTAGCATTTATCTGCTTATTGAGTTATTTCCGTATACGAATTTTCCCCATTATTTTTCTCGTACGTGCTGTAACTACGATGGATCCATTAACTCTTGGTGTTCACACTTTCCATTTTGATCACGGTGGTTACACTGGATTGATTCCACCCAGTCAATTTTCAAACCTGTATTGGGACCAAACCACCCATCTAAAAAGGTTCAAAAAATTATTGAACATGCTCCGAACATTGTAGATAACGTATGATAACTTTAATTATAAGAAACGAAGTCGCAAAATATGAAAAAAATCGTAAAGAGTTGGAAACGCTACAAATGCACTTTTTCACTAAAAAATCCTAACTTTGCGAATTTTAAATATCTTTATCTAAAATTTGAATCTGATGATCTTTAGATGCAGTCCTTTTGGGTAGAAAATAGAAGACTAGTCGACGTCCGAAAAAAGGTATTTATTTTGACACGTGAAGAGGGTCGATTTTAGAGGGTAGAGAATACTTGAAACTTCGGATAGATGGGGACGCAAGTCTCACTCAAAGCCAGAAGCTACTGTGTATTTGGGCCCAAATTTGATCGACGAATTAATTCTACCCGCGGTGACCACGAAGGGTTAATGATATTGAAGTTACATAATTGGAAAGCAATGAAAGTTTCGTCAACGAAATTTTCTAGAAAATTCGTACGGCTGAATTTACAGAAAGGCTTTTCAGGATCTTAATTCAGCGATGAACTATTTAAATATGCAAAATAATGTCTTCCATGCTAATAAAAAAAATCGATTCAGGAGTAGGAAAGAATTTGCTGTGCATTCCAAGGATGCAAACTTCAAAATCGTACGTGTCAAATTATTTATACAGAAAATAAAATTTCCTCGAAAGCTATGTTGTACGGTAATTCGCGCATGCACTTAAGGGTCACTGTTATTTATTTATGTTAGTTTTTAACTTTCTAATGTCCCCTTTTAGTAACTAGCGGACATTTACGGTATAGTCTTTGTTGTCACGACCCCACACCAGTTCCACTATTTCCGTTTTTCTGAATCCTCCGCAGAGTGTCGTCATCAGTGTTTTTCCGATAAGAGACATTTCGGAAAATGTCCCTCGTTAACTAGCCAATCGAGTGAGCCATGGCTACGCCACCGATCCCAATATTGGCTTAGGCCAATGTAACTTAACGCGGAAGATCAATTCCAGCGGAGTATCGCCCAGTCAGCATTTTCCGTGTTCCTTTTAATATATAGCTTATCAACCATGTTTTTAAAAATCGTATATTGTAGTTGGTAATGTTACAAACTGAATTTCTTCTCAGCTACTACCAAGTTTGGTACTCCAATAAGGGTCAGTTGAGAGTATTCGATAAATCGATACAACAAATCTGTACAAATATTCACGAAACAATAGTTTGAATAGTCTCCACATCCGGTTCAAAGAATCGTCGTTTCCGTGAATCTTCGACTTTGGCAAGTTGGTGCATAATTTTGATTTTTCTGTTCCAGCTCGAGCTTCATAGCCAGCATGGGAAGTGCTGTGGCTTCGACCCCCATCGACGTGGTTCGAGTGAGTTCACGCTCGTTATTTTTATCGGAGATTATTATAAGTTGTGAGCATGTAATTTGCGTTGCAGACACGGCTAATGAATCAAAGGCGGATCCATACTGCCAGTGGAACACTACCCCCTAATATTTATAGCGGTAGCGCCGACTGTTTCCTCCAGGTGAGTCTAAAACAGTGATTACGAAAATACGACTGATCGTTTTACATAAAAATCAAGTAGGGGAAGGTGGGGTAAGACGGGGACTCTAAGGTATTTCATAAATAAAACCCCCTGTGTTTTATTGCACACAGTGGGAATTTTTATTTAAAGAATAATCAGTCTTTGTTTATTAAATTATAATGAGCCCAAACCCAAATATATAGTTATTCTCAAAG